>JADBJO010001610.1:190000-195000 GCA_016801955.1 Conus betulinus
ATCACACTGAGAATGGTCACAGTCTGTATGTTGCCATGTATGTTGCCATGTGAGTGTCTGCTCTCTCATCACACTGAGAATGGTCACAGTCTGTATGTTGCCATGTGAGTCCCCCCCTCCCATCACACAGAGAATGGTCACAGTCTGTATGTTGCCATGTGAGTGTCTCCTCCATCACTCTTTATTTCCAAGGGTAACAGATAAGCAAACACATGCTTTTTTTTCATCCCGGCCCTTGCCCCACTAAGGGACTAACTAAGCATGACTAGCGACTACTAAGCATAACTAGCGACTAAGTCTTACAAAAATTATAACAAACACACATATCTTCACAAATGCATTAAAAATTGATGAGTTGTTCATCTACTAACATTTAAGGTGAAAGATGACTTTAAATGGGGAAAAAAAAGAGAAAGCAATTGCAACAACAAACAAAAATAAAGAAATTAATTTCAAAGACGAGAAAGAAAAAAAAAAAGAGAGAGAGAGACAGAGAGAGAGACAGACAGACAGAACAGAGACAGAGACAGAAACACAGAGAGAGAGAGAGAGAGAGAGAGAGAGGAGGGGAGGGAGGGAGGGAGGGAGGAGAGAGAGGGGGAAAGAAAGAGAGAGAGAGAATGAAGGGAAAGAGGTGGGGGAGAAAGGGAGGGGAGAAGAAAGAGAGGGGGAGATAGAGAGAGAGAGAGAGAGAGAGAGAGACAGACCAGACACAGAGAGACACAGAGAGAGAGAAACAGAGAGACTGAGAGAGACTGAGAGAGAGAGAGAGAGAGAGAGAGAGAGAGAGAGAGAGAGAGAGAGAGAGAGAGAGAGAGAGAAGACAGAGACAGTGAGAGAGAGAAAATAACAACAGAGAGAGAGAGACAGAGAGAGAGAGAGAGGAGAGAGAGAGAGAGAGAGAGAGAGAAAATCAGAGAGACAGCAGAGAAGAAGGGGTGGGGGTGGGTGGTGGAGGTGGGTGGGAAGCAGACAGACCCCCAAACAGGCCCATAACCAGAACCTGCCTCCTCCCCCCTCCTTTGACAGAAAGCAACACATGCCCCCCCCCCCCCCCCCCCCCACCCCTGTCCTCCCCCTCCCAAACCAGACCCACGTGCACAGCAAAGACAACATTGCAACAGGACCCCACAAATCACTGAGAGCATGTGCATTTAGCCTGATAACAGCAAGATGATGTTACTGGGACGACCCATACACATACACTGCTAGGCCCAATCCGGTTTTCAAACATCTGCTGGCTGGTTCTGATCTGTGTTCGGCGTTCCCTGGACTTGTTACAGTCAGTCTGTCTGTCTGCGGCATGTGTGTGAAATGTCACTGGCATGTCACTGGCGCTCTCTCCTGCAGTTTTTCAAATGACTGCGTGCATCAGCATTTTTCACATTATTTGCCCCCCCACCCCCCCCCCCCCCCACCCAAATTGACCCCCCCCCCCCCCCCCCCCCCCTCTCTGTGTGTCTCTCTGTTCATGTGTTGCTTGTTTGCGAAAGCGTCCAAGTGTTCGGGTGGGTGTTTGGGGAGGGGCGTTTTCTGGATTGGGATTGTTAAAGTGGAAATGTGTTACGTTTCTTTAATGTTATTTCCATTTTTTCTGCATTTTCAAACTTTTTTTTGTGTTCAGTCTCTTGTTTGTTGTTGTTGTTGTTGTTGTTGTTGTTTTGTTCATTATCCCTGTTTTTTTTGTTCCCCTCTTGGGTGAAGGCTGGATGTAAAAAAAGCATGAACTTGCTTATCTATTACCCTTGAAAACAAAGAATTTGTCTTGTCTCCTCTCTCTCTCTCTCTCTCTCTCTCTATATATATATATATATATGTATATATATATACACACACATACATATAGGTGGATTGAGTGTGAAATGTCATTGGCTTTCTTGTGCAGCAGCTTTTGAATACTGTGTTGCATCTGGACTTTTCACATTATTGACCTGTGTAATGCGCTGTATAACTGTTCTGAATGCTACATACAATACTGTAGTTAGATAATAAATGCAACAACAACAACAGCAAAGTCAACAGAGAGAATAGTAATATCAACAACAATCATCATCATCATCATCATCATCATCAAGGGTTGAACACTTCTACCAGGAAGAACTGGTGACCTGGAAATGATCGAAAGACAGGGTAGGGGGTGGGAAAAGGGGAGGGGGGGGGGGGGGGGGGTTTGACATTATGCATTATGTTTTTTTTATGGCAGTTTTTCTTCTGAGATTGCTGTTCGGATGGCTTCTGGAGTTTTCACTTTTCAGCACAGGGCCAGACATGTGTGGGACGGAAGCCTGGGTGAATAAAGGGCAGAAGAGAAGAAGGGGGGGGGGGGGGGGGGGGGGGGGGGGGGGGGGGGGGGGGGGGGGGGGGGGATAGGGGGGATGGGGGGGGGGGGGATGGAGGGAAGGTATCAGAAATAATTGCACCCCCCTCCATCCTCTCCCCAGCCTTCCCTGCAAAGAAAGCTGGCAGGTTCGTCACGTGGGTTCTCTTTACCAGGGTTAAAAGCCCAGGCATTCCATTCAACCATGTTCCTCAGACTCTCTTTCTTTCCCAGGCAAATGCGATCCCCGCCACGCCACCATTCCATTTCAGCCACATGCCCAGAACAGAGATCTACACGTGGTGCAAATCAACATGTCATCAGAAAGCAGAGATCAGTGACAGCATGTGAGTTCATGATGATAATACAGGTCAGAGTTCGGGGTCACAGCAAAGGTCAAGTAGTAAGAACAAAACTGCCCTGGCTCTGTGCAAAAAAAACACACATTTTTGGGGGGGGGGGGGGGGGGGGGGGGGGGGGGGGGGGGGGATGAAAACGATTGATTTTATCCTGGAATTTGGGGTCAGTGAATTAGTTCAATGCCACATGTCAGAAAAAACAGCAGAATGATGAATGACTTGTGGACTTGTGTTTCTACGCCGTTGGTCAGTCACTAGGATTCTGGAGTGAAAAGTCCAGCAGGCGACAGGAAAATGAAGCGTCATGTGGATCGTGTTTGCAAAGCGAAAGGAACGGACATGAGACCCGCCTCAGAGGTATGGGTCAAGGGCTGGACTGTGTGTTGAATATGTTTTGGCACTGGCTGACCAGATGAGAAAAGCCAGGTGTGCAGTTATGAGTGTAATAGAGAAATGCACAGCATTTTGGGCCTAAACTGTAACCGCGGACTCGGACCTGAAAAGAAGAGAGGATGTTACACACTGACAACCACCCATGGTGCACTAATTCAGAGTTTGGGGGGTTCGAACACCAGCAAACCTGGAGAAGGCAGGGTGCCCCCTACTCTCAACAATCACCCGTCTTGAGACATGATCACATCATCTTCCCCTCAGAGAATACAATGCATTTTCATCGCAAGTTATGAAAAATGTTACACACTTGTCATATTTCAAGTTGCAAAGTGAGACGACTGCAGGCAGAAATAATCAAATCTTAATTAAATGTTAGCAAACAAAAAAAAAAAAAAAAAAACAAAACAAAACAAAAAGTGGACAAACGAATCACGAGACAAAAACACGACGCGTGTCGACCTCTTAGGTCTTCTTCAGGTAAATTACAAAACAATCAGGTCAACCAAAATGAACGAGCAATCACTTATCTTTAATCACTTCATGTTTTGTCCTGCAGTTTGCTCGATCATTTTCATTGTCCTAATTGTTTTGTATCTTGCCTGAAGTGAAGTGATGGCACAATACAGGAAGTGAAGGGACAGTACAGGAAGTGAAAGCACAATGCAGGAAGTGAAAGGACGATACAGGAAGTGAAGGGACAATACAGGATGCGAAGGGACAATACAGGAAGTGAAGGGCACAATACAGGAAGTGAAGGGACAATACAGAAAGTGAAGGCACAATAGAGGAAGTGAAGGGATGATACAGGAAGTGAAGGGGACGATACAGGAAGTGAAGGGCAATACATAAAGTGAGGGACGATACAGGAAGTGAAAGACAATACAGAAAGTGAAGGGGGACGATACAGGAAGTGAAGGGACGATACAGGAAGTGAAGGGCAATACATAAAGTGAAGGGACGATACAGGAAGTGAAGGGCAATACAGAAAGTGAGGAAGGGGGACGATACAGGAAGTGAAGGGAATACGATACAGGAAGTGAAGGGACAATACATAAAGTGAAGGGGACGATACAGGAAGTGAAAGGGCAATACAGAAAGTGAAGGGACGATACAGGAAGTGAAGGGACGATAAGGAAGAGAAGGGACGATATACAGGAAGCGAAGGGACGAATAAGGAAGTGAAGGGACAATACAGAAGTGAGTGGACAATACAGGAAGAGAAGGGACAATACAGGAAGTGAAGGGACAATACAGGAAGTGAAGGGACAATACAGGAAGTGAAGGGACAATACAGGGAGAGAAGGGACAATACAGGGAGTGTAGGGACAATACAATACAGTGAAAGTGAAGCGACAATACAAGGGAGAGAAGGGACAATACAGGGAGTGAAGGGACAATACAGGGAGAGAAGGTCACAATACAGGGAGTGAAGGGACAATACAGGGAGTGAAGGGACAATACAGGAAGTGAAAGGACAATACAGGGAGTGAAGCGACAATACAGGGAGAGGAGTGAAGGGACAATACAGGGAGTGAAGGGACAATACAGGGGAGAGAAGTCACAATACAGGAAGTGAAGGGACAATACAGGAAGAGAAGGGACAATATAGAGAGAAGGGACAATACAGGAAGTGAAGGGACAACACAGGAAGTGAAAGGACAAAATATGGAGCATAGAACCAATACAGGGAGTGAAGGTTAAAAAAAAAGTAAAAAGATGTGGATACGAAACAAGGAGCATATGTGGCACTATAAGGAGCCTAGTTACAATCACATGAGCCGAGGTATGCCACATACACAACCATCCATACCTTTTGCTCTGAGCTGGAGGTGAGAGCCTGGAGGCGAGCCGTCATGTTGCCTAGCGACTGCTCAAAGGCCGACACCACATGAGCCTGCAACACAGCAGACACTGCACGTTCATCTTAGCTA
>JADBJO010001610.1:215000-217500 GCA_016801955.1 Conus betulinus
ATGTCAGCGCTGGGCACTGCCAGCTGATCCTGAGTGAAGAAATTCTGGGGTTCAAAGAGACATGCTGCAGACGGAATGTCCCACATCCCCACACGAAGAACCTCAGACACCAGACAATGTCAACAGCGGGTGAACACATATGCATGCAGGCAGACGACGACTTCTCCTCGCTGTTATCAAGCGCTTTAACCTTGCATGTACCTCACCATGACCCCAGCCACCCCTTCCGTTCTACAAGGCAGAGTAACAGCAGTTGACACTGTTCCTGCACCAGCAACTCAGAGCTGGGCAGAGTGGCGGGTGGACGTCCAAGAGGCCAACCAAGGAAGCCCTGGCTGGACCACGATGAAGATTGGATGGGTTGGGTAGCAGTCATTGTCGTGTTGACTGCTGTCAGGGGGAGAACTGTGTTGTGCATTCGTAGCGTCCAAAAAAAAGACACATCCGTTGAAAACTGACTGATCTATTTTGGTGTTGTCTGTAAAATCTCCGTGACTTTATACTTTGTTTGATGTGTTCATGGGTTACCTTGCCTTGTTTTTTTTTGTTTCTTTCTTTTCAATGACGTTGAAGTCCCGTTTCATGCTCTGCAACTCTCATCAAACAACAGTAAAGACGTTTAGTTCCTTCCTGTGCCTACAGAGGAACTCCCGCCACTTTTTCTACCTTCGTTTGGTGGCAGCACTGAGGTATGTAAGCCTATCCCGCCATGACTCCAAGCGTTCAGTCCATCGTGCGGCGGGCACAGTGGGGGGGAGTGGAGGTCGCCGCCCAGACAGCAGACCTCCTGAGTGGACAAGGTCAGCCACGGCAAATTGCCTGTCACACGACAGCCTCCGTTCGTGCTAACGACATAATGAAGGGACGAATGAACGGGGGAGTTGACTTGCACGAAGGTTAAGCACTTCGCAGCACGACATTGCTTTCCACTCCACCACCACCACCACCCCCTCTCTCTCTCTCTCTCTCTCTGCGTGCGTGCGTGCTTGTGTGTGTGTGTGTGTGTGTGTGTGTGTGTGTGTGTGTGTGTGTGTGTGTGTGTGTGTGTGTGTGTGTGTGTGTGTGCGTGCGTGCGTGCGTGCCTGCGTGCGTGTGTGTATGTGTGTGTGTGTGTGAGAGAGTAACCATTCAAGAACAACCTCCAAACTAATTTTACCAGGTTTGTCGGGTCTCCGGTTTCCACACTCAGGAGACGCCGTCCATCATTGTGTCACCACAATCCAGGACGAAACGCCGGCTTACAACACGCATTAGTCGGCAGCTCTGATATCGTTCACAGGGAAGCCACTCGACAGAGCCACACCCAATCCACTTGTAAAACCTTGAATACGACGTTGAACACCAAACGCGCGATCCCCATGCTTCCCTTCCAAGTATCAGAGCCGGGATCCCTGCTAGCTGGGCTGACGGCAGGCGAACGTTCGATAACTTGGCATCAACAGATCGTGACTCTCAAAGACAGCCCTCAGTGAGCGATTTGGGGCATGGTTCAGAAACACCCCATGCAACGAATGCAACAGCAACGTACCCATTTCCTACATTCACTTCATGGGGTACCTCTGGGCCATGTCCAAAATCACTCACTAAGGATTGGCTCTCTAACAGGGGGAGGGGGAGGGGGGGAGGTCATTCTGGCCTGGGTCCAGATTACCTCCCCTCCTCCGTCTCAACTTCAGATCTAATGTACTATCATCGATACACTTATTGTCTGTGGCATTTTGATGACTCTTCAGGAACGCTATGACTTTGGAACAAAAGAAAAGGTCAGTCTGGACTGACCCACGGCAGGGTTGAGATTGGGCATGTGCCAATTCTTAAACCCGCCGGGGGGTGGGGGGGGGGGGGGGATACAAGGGGGTGGGGGTAATAACAACACGTTACACCGCCTCCAGTCGCGCTTCTTCCTGTCTCCCGCCCTTTTTCACGTGTCTCTGAATTTCGTTTTGCTCTCCCGAGTTTCAGGAATCGTTTGTCATGTCTTTCTCCCCATTTTTGCTACTTCCTGGTTCATTGTAAGGGGCACCAACAAAGCAATATGAAAGCTGCTGTCTTCAATCAAACATAAGCATGGCGGCTGGTGTGTTATGCTTAAACTAACCTCTGTGTTTTGATAATAATAGCATTAGCCCGCCTGCTTGCCGTGTGTGAGGATGTTTCCTTTTTCCTTTTGATATTTCCACCAGCCCGTCAGAACTCGCTTCCTTCTGTTTTTAGCAGGGCGTGGAGAGCCCGTGCCGTTCTCAACCCACACTGCCTACGGTGCCGCCCTCTAGAATTACCCCACTACTTTAACTTGATGCCTGGCGCAAATAAGGAATGTCAAAATAACAGTAACACCAGCCGCCGTGGCGAAGTGGTTAGCGTCGCGGGCTCCCGGCTGGGAGGTCGTGGGTTCGATTCCCATCAGAGTCATGTGGGATTTTTTCTCTGCCCCGACCGGCTCCTACCCGGAGCTGAGTTGGCTACGGGCTCAGTTGGGAAGACTGGGCCCACACAGCCG
>JADBJO010001610.1:222500-237500 GCA_016801955.1 Conus betulinus
AGTGGGGGGGGGGAAGGGGAGAGGAAAAAGACGCTGAAGGAAAAGACGAGGAAGAGGAGGAAAAGAAGGAAAGAGAGGACACAGAGGAGGAGAGGAGAGGAGAGGGAGAGGTACGAGTTAGGAAGGACAGGAAGAAGAGGAGGAAGAGGAGGAAGAAAAGAAGAGAGCGAAAAAAGAAAGAAAGAAAGAAAAAAAGATGGAAGAAGAGAGAGGGATGAGGGAAAAGAGAGAGGAATGAGAATGAGAATGGAAGAAGAGAGGAGGGATGAGGAATTGAGGGTGAGAATGGAAGAAGAGAGGAGAGGGATGAGGAATTGAGGGGCGAGAATGAGAGAGGAGGGATGAGGAATTGAGGGCGAGAATGGAAGAGAGAGGAGGGATGAGGAATTGAGGGTGAGAATGAAAGACATAGGAGGGATGAGGAATTGAGGGTGAGAATGGAAGAGAGAGGAGGGATGAGGAATTGAGGGGCGAGAATGGAAGAGAGAGGAGGGATGAGGAATTGAGGATGAGAATGAGAATGGAAGAGAGAGGAGGGATGAGGAATTAAGTACTGAGAATGAGAAAGGAAAGAGAGAGAAGGGATGAGAAATTGAGGGTGAAAATGAAAGAGAGAGGAGGGATGAGGAATTGAGGGTGAGGA
Source organism: Conus betulinus (assembly GCA_016801955.1). Lineage (NCBI taxonomy): Eukaryota > Metazoa > Mollusca > Gastropoda > Neogastropoda > Conidae > Conus > Conus betulinus. Next base: position 223,144 of record JADBJO010001610.1, read on the forward strand.
TGAGAGGAATGGGGGGGGGGGTAGAACAGTAAAGGACACGACGGAAGAAAGACGGTGAATGGAGAGCTAAAGACAAGAAGGAAGCAGAAGGAAAGATGGGAAGTGAAGTGAAGGAAAAGAAAGAAGAAGAGCAGGAATATGGGGGGAGGGAAGGGGGGGGGGGATGGGTGGTGGAGGGGTTACAAGACATAAGTAAGAGGAGGAAGAATGCAGTTAAGGACAAGAAGGAAAAAAAACAGGAAAGACGAGGAGAGTCAAGGACAAGAAAGAGGAAGAACGGGGCGTGAAGGACGAAGGAGAAACAACGCTGAGACACAGGGAGTCACGAACCAAGAACCAGAAAACAGACTGAAGAGGAGCACAGGACAAGAAGAGAGAAAAAGGAGGGATGGAGAGTTAAGGGGGGGGGGGGGGGGGGGGGGGGGGGGGGGGGGGGGGGGGGGGGTTTGTAAAGAGAAGAAAAAGAAAGGAAGGAGGAATCGGCTGTTGAGTGTGGAAAGAAGGAAGGAAGGGGAGGGATGGAGGGGTTAAAGAGAAGGAAGAAGAAGAAGGAAGGGGAGGGATGGAGGGGGTTAAAGAGAAGGAAGAAGGAAGGAAGGGGAGGGATGGAGGGGTAAAGAGAAGGAAGAAAGAAGGAAGGGGAGGGATGGAGGGGTTCAAAGGGTCAGAAGGAAGGAAGGAAGTCAAAAGAAGGAGAAGGAAGGAAGGGGAGGGATTGACAGGATGGAAGGAAAGAGTACGAATGAAGAGTGTGAAGAACAAGGGATGGTGGGGAGGGAGGAAGGGGGGGGAGGATGGGGGGTCAAAGGGGAAGAAAGGGGGTTGAGGGGTTCAAGAACGAAGAGAAAGAGGAGGGACAAGCAGTAGAGGACGAGAACAAGAAGCGAGAAGGAAGGAAGGGGGAGAAAGATGGAAGAGGGGGAAAACGATTAAAAGAAAGTTGAGAACAGGACAGGAGAAAGAAGAGAAGTTAAAAGAAAAGTGAGGACAAGAAGACACGAATGTAGTAAGTATGTCTGTTGTTGTTGTTGTTGTTGCTGTTGTTGTTGTTGTTGTTGTTTTGTCCTCCAACCTCCTTATTATAACTGCTTATTTTTTATCTTTTATTTTTTTTTTCCTTTGTTTAGATGGGGTCTCCATCCTCCTATCCCCCCCCCCCCCCCAAACCTTTTCCTTCTTTCTTTCTTTCTTTCTTTCCCTTCCCGTGTGTGTTTTCTTCTCTATCGACTTCCACGCCCCATGCCGCTCTGTGGGCTCTGTTACTGATGGACATTCTAATGCCAACTTCACTATTCTGACGCTTGGATACAAAGCGTACGAACATAACTTAGGAGTTGAACTTTGGAACGCGAGGACGACGAAACAACAACTGAAAAATGGGGAAAGAGATGGCAATACAGAAAATAACAGGATATAACAAGCTGATGACCTCAGGAGGAGGAGGAGGGAAGCAACAGGAAGAGGAAGAGGAGGTAGTAGAGAAGAAGCAGGGGTAGATATCAAGACGTGTCTACAAAACTGACGGGCGCATCAACATGAATCTCTCGCCACAGCGTCCTGCGCAGAGGTCGTACACACCAAACGGCTACAATCATGAGCAGAATCCACGTCAGATGACCTTCTCCGCTCTCCTATCTCCATCTCATCACCACAAACCCGCAGGATCGTTTAGTGCAGCCAGCAGCCGCTGCACCCTCATCTTTCTGGATACAAGCATACTAGCTTTTTTTTTTTTTTTTTTTTTTTAAATTTTTTAAATGCCATCACAACCATCGCCGACTTGCCTGTTATCAACTTGCATCGCCGTCGTTGTCAGTTTGTGATGAAGATGGGATTCAGAGAGAGAGAGAGAGAGAGAGAGAGGAGAGAGAGAGAGAGAGAGAGAGAGAGAGAGAGAGAGAGAGAGAAGATGAAATGGCCAGCATCGTTAAAGTTATCAGACTGTGGAAATAAGCGGCTGTGATGTACAGTCTACCATGAGTCACAGCAGGTATGACAAACTAGACGTAAACTGAAGAACTCATCTGCACTCCCATCTCTGACAACTAATAAACAGCAAACATCAAAGCATTCGTCCTGAAGAAATAATGTACATACAGGATTTTTTGTATGTAAATGTATATGGTGTGTGTGTGTGTGTGTGTGTGTGTGTGTGTGTGTGTGTGCGTGCATGCGTGCGCGCGCGCGTACGTGCGTGCGCGTGTGTGTGTGTGTGTGTGTGTGTGTGTGTGTGTGTGTGTGTTGTGTGTGTGTGTGGGTGTGTGTGTGAGAGAGAGAGATACCCTCTGTTTCTCTCTCTCTCTCTCTCTCTCTCTCCCCCCCCCCTCTCTCTCTCTCCCCCTAGCTATCTGTCCATCTATCTAAATGCATACGAAAAGTGCGTTCTGTCTTGTCTGTCGATTTATCTGTCTGTCAGCGTCTTTTTCTGCGTTCAGCCACTCTCTGTTCTCCTTGCTAGCTATACAAGTCTTCACTTTTCGTCTCCTCTCTGAATTTACCATAGTGACTCACTAGCGCACTGGGCGCATGAAGAGCGAATCTCTTTGCACTAGAAAGTCCTATCAGTTACATTTCGATGCCATCATAATCACGAAGAAGCAAAACCATGTCGGCATTCAAAGCGAGTGTAAAAAAAAAAAAACCCAAACAAACAAACAAACAAAAACAAAAACAACAACAAAAAAAAAAAAACCCACGCCTCGCCATAAAAGCTGTTAAACTGAGGTTCCTCTAGATTAGAAACACCGTGCTTGTTGTTAGCCGGAATAGCTCATTTTTGGAGAGCGTTAGACTGAAGAACTCGCAGGTCCCTGGTTCCGACAATTTCATCTGCTTTCTTCCAGGGGCTTCCAAACGGGTCCGAAGGCCATGCGGGGTGGGACAGGGAAAGGGGAAACAGGGGACGGGGGAATTGTGAACGAGAAGGGGATTTGTGTCGATTTGTGGTTGTGTGTGTGAGAGAGGAGAGAGAGACGAGGAGAGGGAGGAGAGGGAGGAGAGATGATAGAGAGAGAAGCGGATAAGGTTTTCTGTTGGTAATGTGTGGTTGGCCAAGTGGGTGTGTGTTTGGTGTTTATGTGGTGTGTTTGTGGGTGTGTGTGTGTGTGGGTGGAGAGAGGAGAGAGAGGAGAGAGGAAGAGGAGAGACGAAGAGATGAGGATGAAAGAAGGGGAGAAGAGAGGAGAGGTGATGGAGAGGATCGAGGGAGAGAGAGAGGGAGAGAGAAAGAGGGAGAGGGAGCGGGCGACGGAGAGAACCCACACCAGGAGAAGGTTCGAGACGAGGAGGAGAGAGAATTGAGAGTTGTGTGTCGTGTGGGAGAGACTAAGAGAAGAGGAGGAGTGAGACAGAGAGAGGAAAGAGATAACGAGAGAGAGACGGAGGAGGGAGAGAGAGGGCGTGAGGGTGGGGGACCAGAGGGGAGGGAGGGAGGGAGGGAGGGAGAGCGGCATTTTAAACGTCCAAAAATAGTCCTCCACTCCGCTTTACTCATTTAAACGTCCTCCCAAAACCACTCCTTTTTCCTCTGCCCACTCCATTCCCTCAAAACTATTAGCCTATCCTCTGGAGAAGAGAGAGAGGAGAGAGAGAGTGAGAGGAGAATAGAGGAGAGAGAGCGACCGAGAGAGGGAGAGAGAGCAGAGAGAGAGAGGTGCACAGGATTAAAAGGAGCGAAAAACGCTTGAGTTGGCGATATGGTCGCTGGCTGAGAGAGAGAAGAGACGAGAAGAGAAGACGGGGAGGGGATTGGGGAGGACGAGAAGTGGTGAGGACGATGAGATGGGGAAGGCAGATGGATGAGAGAGAGGTGGTTTTGGATGAGAGAGAGGATGATTTGGGGAGAGAGATAGGAGGGCTTACGAGAAATGGGAAGGAGATGAGAGTGAGGCAGAGTTGGGGGGGGGGTGAGAGAGGGGAGGGGGGGAAGATGTTGAGAGATGGAAGAAAGAAGGGAGAGAGAGAAATAGGGAGAAACGCGAGGAAAAACCAAAGACTGGAGGAGAATAGAGCTCGATTGGACGCCAGACAGCACGTCTAAAGAAACCCAGGCTGACACTTGATGCATAATCCTGGTTCGCACGACTTGTCTGATCCACTGTTCTCCGATCGTGTCTTGATGGCCAAAAGGTATTCGGTACTGTCTGGCACTTGTCTGTCCTGTTGGCACAGAACGAGTGGGGGCCTTGGTGAGGCTTTTCGATGATTAGCGGTCCACCTCCAGCGGAGGAGGAACAGGGGACATGTGGAACGTGGAAAGAAGCGGAAGGAGTTGACCCCTCCCTGCCCAAGCCACGCCGGCGGGGAGACGAATGAATAGAAGGAAAGAGAACAGAGGAGATGAAAATGAATGAGTCAAGCACAGACCCAACCGCACAGCGTGTTTCGCTAGTCACGATGTATACTACGAGGGGAAAAAAACAAAAAAAAAAACACATCATTGGACGGTTTACAAACAATCCTAAAAAGGTTTCCTTTCGGGACGTTGCCGTTTAGGACACTACTCTACAGACAATCCCGTTCTTTCCACGTATTGGAAAGAAGACATTGGATTTGAAAACGGAGAGGAGCTTAGGTTCTCTATCTCTCTCCTCTCTCTCTCTCTCTCTCTCTCTCTCCTCTCTCTCTCTCTCTCTTCACTTCGTTCGTTCATTTATGGATAACAACAAAAGTGTCGGCCAACGCGATTTGTGGAATGGTGTCGACTCTCCTCGCGTTGGTGATAACTCAACGGTTTTCTTCCTGCCTTTGCCGTTTCCCAGGTAACGCTCACAGTCCGTGGGGTCACCACCAAGTGCCCGTGCATTCGCTATGTGAAGGGCTAGTGAAAAAAAAACACTGGTTTACGGACAGAACACACACAACACACACACAAACACACACACACGCAGAGAGAGACGATGAGAGGAGAGAGAGGAGAGAGAGAGAGAAGAGGGGAGAGTGAGACAGAGACACGGAAGAGAGAGAGAGAGAGAGGGAGGGAGGGAGGCAGCATTATTCCAATCAACCCAGCTCGTCTCGACCCGTCTTCAAACGAACAACTGTTAATGAAATTGCCTAAAAACAGGCTAAATGTGGAGGGAAAAATCAGCAGTTATACAAAACGGGGAAAAAAACACACACACACCACACACACACACAACACACACACAACACACATAATATATGATATATATATATATACTCTCTCTCTCTCTCCCTCACCCTCTCTCTTCACAACAAACAACAACAACCACCACCACCACCACAACAACCACCACACATATACACACACCATACTCTGTGGCGTGTAGTGGTGTGTGTGTTGTGTGTGTGTGTGTGGGGTGGTGGTGTGTGTGTGTGTGTGTGTGTGTGTCTTACTCACACACACACACACCACACACACACCACACCCAACACCACACATATATATAGTATATAGTTCTTTAGTTTAACGTCTATTCACTTTAAGTGTTTATTAGACGGGAAAAAAATATATATGATGGGGGGTGTGTGTGTGTGTGTGTGTGTGTGTGTGTGTGTGTGGCGCGCGCGCGTGGTGTTGTGTGCGCGCGCGCGCGAGCGAGTGGTGTGTGTGCAAGAGAGAGAGAGGACTGTGTTAGGGACAAGAGGGAAGTTGGGATGGGTGCCAAGATAGGTAGATATTTACTTATTCTGGGTCGTTTATCTAGCCTTGAGTGTATGTTGATCGGGAGGAATTAAAGTATATGAAATGAAACAAATGTTAGTAGGAATTGGAGCATATGCAGGGAGACAGGACGAGGGGGTGGGGGAGGGAAGAAAGTTTGCGGGGGTGGGGATGGGGGGGCATCAGGGTGGAAAGGACGGAATAGAGGAAGGAGTGGGAGGGTGGCGAGGGTGGTGGTGGGATACCACATATATCATATAATCGTCAAACTCTTATAAATATATATATATAATATATATATATAATATATATATATATCTGTGTGTGTTGTTGTGTGTGTGTACATATATAATTCCAGGAATTATATATACCTTCGCAGCGATGCTGTGAGCGTATGATGTCCGGCAGTATTGTGTGGCAGCTGACGTGACAGTTCAGATGGACGAAAATCAAATGAGCGTGGGCAGGACCGACCACGCTGCGCACGCAACTGGGCGATTCCACTGTTGTTAATGACAGGGGAGTTCATAATGCTAGTAGCACGATAGACGTTTTTTGTTCAAGTACCAAACCTGTATGTGTGGGGATGGCGCGTACGCCCCGCGCGCGCGCGCGTGTGGATGTGTGTGGTGGGTGTGTGATGATGTGTGTGTGTGGTGCGTGTGCGCGCGCGCGCGCGCGCACGCGCGCGCGCGTGTGGTTTCTGTGTGGTTCTATTGTGTGCTGCCTGATGCTGCAGAGAGACGAGGAGGAAGGAGAGAGAGGAGACGAGAGAGGATGAGGGAGAGAGGAGAAGAGTGAGAAGGGAGAGAGAAGGAAGAGAGGATCGAGGGTAGGAGAGAGAGAGAGAGGATGAGAGAGAGAGACAGAGAGGGAGAATGGAGAGAGAGGAGGATACGAGAGGATCGGGGATGATTGAGAGAGGCTGAGGGACGAGGCGTAGAGGGCCGAGGAGGAGAGAGAAGAGAGAGGAAGACGAGGAGAGAGGAGAGAGAGAGGAGGAGAGAGGAGGCAGAGAGAGAGGAGAGGAAGAGAACATGAGGAGAGAAGACAGACAGACAGAGATGGCCAGCAGAGAGAGCTGCTGTCGCGTAATATAGACCAATATTATTCCATTGGTTGAGCGAGAGTGGAGTGAGGCACAGAGTAGAAAGGGGTCTGTCGTCTGCTAGAATAATCGCCTGATTTGTGTATGATGCAGCGCCTTCGTACGCCAGCTCCACGGTTACCCTCGCTGGGTGCCCTGACCTGTCACGATGAAAGTTTGAGAAGGATTACTCAATGAGAAATTACCCTGCACTCTTATTTCACACTGTTGTAGATCGTACCAGGAGTCTTACCGAGAGAGGAGATGGGAGGAGAGATGAGAGCCGAGAGAGAAGAGAGAGGAGAGAGAGAGGAGACAGACAGATAGCAGACAACAGAGAGGCAGATTGAGAGGTTTATGGGTTGAGGAACGAAAGGGACCAGAGAGAGAGACAGACAGCACAGAATGGCTTACCAGACACAGATGCATGCGCACCAACACAGCACCACGATTTCATTGCAGGTGTGTGAGTGCACACAGGTAGGACATGGGTCTGTCGTCTGCTTAGAATACTGTGATTTGTGATATGATGCACACTTCGTACACTTCCTCAACTGTATCCTGTGACCTGACCTTTCACGAAAAGTTTGAAAGGATTACTCCTGAAAAATACCCTGCACTCTATCACAAATGTTGTAGTGTACATCTTCTTACAGAGAGAGAGAGAGAGAGAGAATGAGAGAGAGGAGAGAGAGAGATGGAAAAGAAGAGAGAAGAGAGAGACAGAGAGACAGGACAGATAGACAGACAGACAGAGAAGCGACACACCAATGGAAGATTGACACACAAGGCCTTCCCTACTGGAAAGATCTCCTCCAACTACAGAGCGGGGACAACAGCACTGCTCAACGCAGTGAGGATCTTTCTGGGACCGGCTAGCCCACCACAGAAGGTTGTCTTCTTCACAGACTGCCGATCTCTGCTGCAGGGACTTCAGAACACAAGAAGTGAACAACATATGCAAGACATCAAGGCTGCCCTCCATGACCTACAGGGAGGCCAAGACCATCATCCACAACCAGTTTCAGTCCCAGTGGAGAGAAGGCTGGGTGCAGAGAGTGGTGCTGACCCCGATCCACCAGCTCCAAAGGCACCAGCAGACAATCCTCTTCAGACTGAGGACCGGCCACTGCAGACTGCTGAGCCACCTTAACCGCCTGAAGATCACCTACACTGACCAGTGTCCATGCGGCACTGGACCCCAGACCCCTGAACATGTCCTCCTGCGCTGTCCTACTCACGCAGCTCTACGACACAAAACCTGGCCGGGGGGGGCGGAGCGGAGTTACAGGCGCAGCTTTGGGGAGCCCGTTCTGACCTGGAGAAGACCGCGGGCTTCATCATCGCGCCAGCTTCAATCGAACGCAGAAGAAGAAGAAGAAAAAGGAAGAAGAAGGAAAGGAAGCCACCTAAAAGCTTGCTTGAAAAGATGGGTTTTCACATTCAAATTGAAAGCTAAAAATGTTTTTTTTAAATGGCGGATAGAAGAAAGTGGCAGATTTCATCTATATACTTTTCTATCTATCTTATTCACATTCCTTTTAACATATACAACGTTGTTATGATATCAATTTCTATATACACGATGATCTCTTCTTGTCACTATTCAAAATGCGTCATCTGACCTCATTTGTGAACGCCACGACTGTTGTATGACCTCGGGCTGTGCTTTGGTCCAGCTTAAGAGCCTCAAAGGCTGGTGAGACGTTCATCTCACGCATTATGCAAGTTTGGGGTTTCAAATCCAAACATGTCCCCTGTGTGTCCATGTCTATCTGTCTGTCTGCCGGCCTCTCTCATCTCTCTTAGATGCGTGCGCGCGCGCGCGCGCGCGCGCGCGCGCGTGTATGTGTGTGTGGGTGTGTGTGTTGTGTGTGTGTGTTTGTGTGTGTGTGTGTGTGTTTGTGTTTGTGTTGTGTGTGTGTGTGTGTGTGTGTGTTCCTCTCTCTCTCTCATCTCTCTCTACATGTGTTTGTGTGTGTGTGCGCGCGCGCGCGCGCGCGCGCGCGTGTGTGTGTGTGTGTGTGTGTGTGTGTGTGTGTGTGTGTGTGTGTGTGTGTGTGTGTGTGTGTTGTGTGCGTGCGCGTGCGTGCGTGCGCGCGCGCGCGTGTTTCTGTGTCAGATATGAGAGAGAGAGAGAGAGAGAGAGAGAGAGAGAGAGAGAGAGAGAGAGAGAGCGAGAGGAGAGAGAGAGAGAGAGAGAGAATGACAAAGATTCTTGACAACGGTGAAAAGTGTCGCTTAGTTAGCCATTTTTACTCCCCATTGTTCATACTCGCCGTTACTATTTCACTAAGCTAAAACTAAATGATTCAACGTAACCTGAGAGAGAGAGAGAGAGAGAGAGAGAGAGAGAGAGAGAGAGAGACAGAGAGAGAGAGACAGAGACAGAGACAGAGACAGAGACAGACAGAGGCCAATACCCAGCCAGACAGGTGATCAAATCCAACCCCCCCAAAACAAACAAACAAACAAAAAACCAACGAGGAAAAAGCGACGAACACTCATTCCGCTAGGTGAATAAGCCAAGACGGCAGGGACACACACAGAGAGACAGGTGTGCAGTCAGGCTGACGGACAAATCGCTCATGGCACGGGTTGTGCAACACCACCACACCCACCACCACCAACACCACGAGATCCCCCCGCCCCCCCCCCCCCCCCCAGTCCCTCTGCCCCCCCCCCCGCCCCCCCCCCCCCCCCCCCCCCCAATATGACGTGAGCGATCCACCAGCACAGCGGAGGATGATCAGGGGGAGATTAGTGAGGAGGGTCATCCACCGTCAGAGCTGTCAGAGGGAGGGTTGATGGGAAGAGTGGCGGCGACATCAGGAGGTCGTTCATGTGTCATGGTTGGACTCGGGACTAGCTTGGCGCTGGCTGGACTGATTCTTAGTTTGGGGAGGGGAGGGGGGGGGGGGAGGGGAGGCTTTGGATGTGACCTGAGCAGCACTGGAGGTCTGGGTGGGGTTTGGTTGATGTGACGCGCGCGAGCGCGCGCGCGCGCGCGTGTGGGTGGGGTGTGTGTGTGTGTGTAAGAGAGAGAGAGAGAGAGAGAGAGAGAGAGAGAGAGATGTACAAGAGAGAGAGAGAGAGAGAGAGAGAGAGAGAGAGAGATATAGAGAGAGAGAGAGAGAGATGTATATATATATATATATACATAGAGAGAGAGAGAGAGAGAGAGAGAGACAGACAGACAGACAGACAGAGAGAGACAGAGAGAGAGAGAGACAGAGAGAGGTGTTGCTGTTTTAATACCCACATCCACCTCAGATGATAGGGGCAAACGGAAGGCAAGTGTAAATGACATTCAGGATGCTGCTTGCTATGGCCGCTCCAACTCTTTCCTACACGCGCGTTGTCGCCAGCGTACGATGTGGAGAGCGCGCACACTTATCATGACCCCCCCCCCCCCCCCCCCCCCCCCTTTAATCTCCTGGGTCCTAACCTAAGCATCCCATTGATCACATGTCTATCTCCCCAACCCTCCTCCACCACCCACCACCACCCCCTTCGCGCCCTCATCCAGCCCCTACCCTCTGGAAGAAGCCACGGAGGGACGGGCGCGGTGCCAGCCAGCCAGCCAGCCAGCCAGCCAGCCAGCCAGCCGCCGCGCACCCCTTCACCATTCATGCCTCCCCTCCCTGGGTCCACGGAGGGAACCGCTTTTCCCACCCATTGGTTGTCATGGCTACCTACGCACTAGCAATGCACGGACGGACAATAATCATCATTCCGTTCCGAGATCTCCATCGTCGCTGAGGGAACGGCAAAAATGACAGATATATAGGTCTGTAAGTTGGTCTGGGGGTCCGGCTGATTCGTGTGGACTGTGGTGTCTGGGGACCAACGCCCTGCTGCTCGCTTGCTCAGTTGAGCAATGCTTCCAAAGGGGGCTCCTCCTTTGCAATGCAGTCGGCGCCAAGAAGTCACTACGGGAACCAATACAGTAGCGCCAGAAGTCACTACGGGAACCAATACAGTCAGCGCCCTCTATGGGAACCAATTCAGTCAGCGCCATGAAGTCTCCATGGGAACCAATACAGTCAGCGCCATGAAGTCTCCATGGGAACCAATACAGTCAGCGCCATGAAGTCTCCATGGGAACCAATACAGTCAGCGCCATGAAGTCACTATGGGAACCAATACAGTCAGCGCCATGAAGTCTCCATGGGAACCAATACAGTCAGCGCCATGAAGTCACTATGGGAACCAATACAGTCAGCGCCATGAAGTCTCCATGGGAACCAATACAGTCAGCGCCATGAAGTCTCTATGGGAACCAATACAGTCAGCGCCATGAAGTCTCCATGGGAACCAATACAGTCAGCGCCATAAAGTCTCTATGGGAAATATTGCAAACTCGCTTCCAGGCTCAACGGAGTACTCCTGATGGATATTCCGAGAGAAAGTGTTTAATCACTACTAAACAGTTACCGAAAAAAAAAAAAAAAAAAGGGGGGGGGGGGGGGGGGGGGAGCGCACCCTTACCCACCCCCCCCCCCAAAAAAAAAAAGGACGGATGCGTTATTGAAGGGGGGAGAGAGAGAGAGAGAGAAGAGAGAGAGAGAGAGAGAGAGAGAGAGAGAGAGAGAGAAGAGCAAGCAAGTGTATGTGTGTGTGTGTGTGTGTGTGTGTGTGTGTGTGTGTGTGTTTGTGTGTGTGTGTGAGTATGTCTGTGTGTATGTCTGAGTGTCTGTGTGCTATTGCGCACATGCTCGAATGCATGGGGATGTGCGGTGCGGTTGGATTTGCGCCCATTTGGATAGCGCGCTCACGGTTGAGTGTAAGTGCATGTAAGTGTTTGAACCCAGGAGAACAGATGTTGCAGAACGAGGAAGGGCCTGCTCACCTAGCCGACCTCATCGTAACAGTTCATGCATGTGATGTTGATGGACATCAGGATCAAACAGTGAAGAAGCAAGAATGATGTCTGACTGATGGACATTAAGGTAAAGACTTTATCAGAGAATTGCTAAGTAACATGGATGGACATAAGAATAAAACTGCAAGAATAATGTTTTATTGATGGACATTAGGGTAAAGAGACTCTATCAGAGCACTGCTAAATAATGTTGATGGGGGGGAAAAAAACAAACCACCCTGCAAGAATTACGTTTTATTGATGGACATTAGGTAAAGAGACTTTATCAGAGTATATTGCTAAATGATGATGATGGGGCATAAAAATAAAACTACAGGAATTATGTTTCATTGATGGACATTAGGGTCTAAAAAGACTTTATCGGAATGTTGCTAGGTAATGCTGATGGGCATAAAAATAAAACTGCAAGAGTTATGTTTTAATGATGGACATTAGGGTAAAAAGACTGCATCTATCAGAGTATTGCTAAATAATGTGGATGGACATTGCTATTGAGACTGCATGGAACAGTGACGAAAGTAATACTGATCGACATTAGTACGAGACTGTATGGGAACGCAATATAGATGAGCATTAATGTGTGTGTGTGTGCGTGCGTGCGTGTGTGTGTGTGTGTGTGTGCGTGCGTGCGTGCGTGCATGCGTGCGTGAGAGCGTGCGTGCGTGCGTGCGTGAGTGCGTGCGTGCGTGCGTGCGTGCGTGCATGCGTGCGTGTGTGTGTGGTGGGGGGGGGGGGGAGGGGGGAGTGTGGGTGGTGGTGGTGGTGGTTGCAAACAAAATACTGATTAACTTTAATGTCAAACTGTAGGGACTAAAAACGGATGTAATTTTCATGGACATTACTGGCAAACTGTATACGAGTGTTACTGACGTCATGCTGATGCTGACGAACGGTAGTCAAAATTTACAGTGCTGTTAATGACGTAGTGTTGAGGGATACCAATGTCAGACCCTACAGCAGTATTACTTACTGACGTAATGTTGATGGACATTATTATTAAAAGACTACACTGGGAAATTACTGAAGTAGTATCAAACGACTGTTAGTATACAAGACCGCGCGGGCACTTTACTGATAAAAATATGTGGATGGGCCATAGTGTAAAAACTGTTGAGGATTTCAATAGAAATGTTTGAAGACTTTCATCTCAATGATCCGTTCTCTTTACTTAAAACATGCTGCCTCTTCTGAGGGGAAAACAAAAATCTTCTAATCACTTAAAAAAATGTTTGATGTGATGTTCATACGGCAAGATACCTAGAATCTGAGTCACTGCTTACGTGTATAATCTGTGCAAAGAATATCAATTCTACAACATCATCCATGTCGCATTTGACATTTATTAGCAACAGCGATAACAATACAGTTTATAACACCACTTTAAAAAGGGTATACACATACTGGATTTTGTTCACAATCTTCTACCATGTACGAAAGCGGTGAGAAAGACTTCAAGTTCCACACGTCCGCTGTCGTTTCCTTCACCACGAACGAAAAGCGCCGAAGAAGACTCCACTGCCAGCCATTTGATGTCGACGTCTTCTAAAAGGAAAGAAGGGGGTTTGCAGAAGACTTTAGCTTCTACCACTTGCTGCCGACTTGTGTACTCAAGAAAAGCACTGGAAAAAAGATTCGTGTTAAACTTCTGCTGTAGTATTCTCCTCTAGAAAAGCTATGGAGAAAAGATTAATTAGAAAACTTCTGTTGCAGGCTTTGTCATTAAGAAAAAGCGCTGGAGAAAAGTTTAATCTGAAACTTGTGCTGTAGTCTTGTCCTCAAGAAAGGCACTGGGGAAAAGATTTAACTTTGAAATTTGTGCTGTAGTCTTGTCCTCAAGAAAAGCTCTGGAGAAAAGTTTCATTTGAAACTTCTGCTGTAGTCTTGTCCTCAAGAAAAGCTCTGGAGAAAAGTTTCATTTGAAAACTTCTGCTGTAGTCTTGTCATCATGAAAAGCTCTGGAGAAAAGTTTAATTTGAAACTTCTGCTGTAGTCTTGTCATCATGAAAAGCTCTAGGAAAAGTTTCATTTGAAAGTTTAGTCTTGTCATTTGAAACTCTCTGCTGTAAACTTGTGTGCAGTCTTTACCCCAAGAAAAGCACTGGAGAAAAGATTAAATTTGAAACTTGCGCTGTAGTCTATTCTTCAAGAAAAACACTGGGGGAGGGGGGGGGGGGGGGTGGTGGTGGTGGTGGTGGTGGTGGTGGTGGTGGCGCAATTAAGGAAGTTGCCCTAAAAACTCTTTTGGTGTGACATTGTCCCACCTTTTTAACCTGACTTGTTTTCAGCCTTCGGGTGGCCTTCATGGCTGGCACTGGCACTGCTGTTGGACAGAACAGGACTTGTTCCTCTCTCTCTCTCTCTCTCTCGCTCGCTCTCTCATCATGAGTTACAACGTAGCCACCATTTCCGAGGTACTTTACTCCCCCCCCCCCCCCCCCTCGTCCCCCCTTTTTTTTTTCTTTTACTTTACCTTTTTTAATCGCTGTTGTTTGCAAGTGAGCTAACTACTGCTACTTCAGCGTTCCGAATAGCCTGGAGACAGCAGAGAACTTCTAATCGATGACTCGGACCAACTCTTTAAAAGCCGTTTGATGTTTGGGCAGAGTCCAGATAGGTTTCATTGGCTTTGCGCGTGTCGATTCCTTCCACTGATTCAAGTCGTCGATCTCCCTTGGAACCACTGTAACCAGCATGTATATGACGGTCACAAGGTTAGGTTGGTTGGTTTTTCCTCTCTTTTGCATTTCTGTCGACTTTCT
>JADBJO010001610.1:247500-260000 GCA_016801955.1 Conus betulinus
ATCCCGTCGTCTCAGACGGCGCCACTGGGATTATGGGGGCCTTGGAAATGACCGGGCAAGGAGCTGATTATTAACCGGGACAGAGGTCCCGATTGATCAGTTCAGCTTGCGCAGCTTTTTTTGTGTTTGTCCCGTTTTTCACACACACACACACACACACACACAACACACATACACACAGAGACACACACACACACACACACACACACACACACACACACACACACACACACACACACACACACACACACACACACACACACAACACACACACACACACACACACACACACACACACACACACACACACACACACACACGCACAAGGACAATACATATGTCTGCACCTTCCGTCCACCCCCCTCTTTCCTCCCTCTCCCTCCACCCTCTTCTCCCTGTCCCATTCTGCCGTAACCTTTTTTTTTTTCTCTTTTTTTTTTTTTTTTTTTTTTTTTTGTTTTTTTTTTTTCAATCTTGGTAGGCGCACAACAATTATTCGTCAATCTTCAGTCCATTCGGGCTGTCAGCGGTATGTTTCAGCTGCACGGTTCACGAGGTGAAACATCACAGGAGGTTTTTATACCCCACACGCACGCAGGTGCCCTGGTTAGGTGTACACTAGAAAGAGAGCGAGAGGGGTGGGGGTGGGGGTGGGGGGGGAATCGAATCGTGATGGAATTGCTTAAAGTGAACTAAGTTCATGTATCAGGCTCAACACACCAAGGTTATCTCTGCACTCATACACGTGTATGCGCATTCACGCAGCACCAATCATTCCGCTCTCTCTCTGGGAATGGGCGTGTCACGCATTCGCTTCTCTCCTGACACGACTGAGAGCTAGAAATCTAGTTTTCTCTACTCCACTTATAATTACAAGTGAAAAATCCACAAGCACAAAAAAAAAAAAAAAAAAAAAAGGACTGTAATTAAAACACAGGAGATCAATATTTCCTAATCCCAGGTGGGGTTTCCATGTTCGGTTTTCTTTTTTTTTTTTTTTTTTTTTTTTTTTTTTTTTCGCAGCTTCCGAATTCGACCTTTTCAAAAGGCGTGCAAATCTTCCTGTTGGACATCGTCATGAGACAGTGGCCCCTGACGTTGATGGCTGACTGTCCGGCCCTTCAGACAACAAAAAAGAGTACACCTTCTGTCTGTGTCAGACTGAACGAGTGACCCACTGAATGCCACAACTGTACACACACTGACAGACTGAATGAATGACCCACTGAATGCCACAACTGTACACACACTGACACAGACTGAATGAATGACCCACTGAATGCCACAACTGTACACACACTGACACAGACTGAATGAATGACCCACTGAATGCCACAACTGTACACACACACTGACACAGACTGAATGAATGACCCACTGAATGCCAGAACTGTACACACACTGACAGACTGAATAAATGACCCACTGAATGCCACAACTGTACACACACTGACACAGACTGAATGAATGACCCACTGAATGCCACAACTGTACACACACTGAAAGCAGACTGAATGAATGACCCACTGAATGCCAGAACTGTACACACACTGAAAGCAGACTGAATGAATGACCACTGAATGCCACAACTGTACACACACTGACACAGACTGAATAAATGACCCACTGAATGCCACAACTGTACACACACTGACACAGACTGAATGAATGACCCACTGAATGCCAGAACTGTACACACACTGAAAGCAGACTGAATGAATGACCCACTCAATGCCAGAACTGTACACACACTGACACACAGACTGAATGAATGACCCACTGAATGCCACAACTGTACACACACTGAATGAATGACCTGCTGAATGCCACAACTGTACACACGCTGAAAACAGACCCCCAGCGGGAACTCGGAGGGTTCCAGAACCTAACTCATCCAACGAGTCCCCCAGGGACGTCAGAGCAGTGACTTTATCCGACAGCCAGTCAACAAACACACAGAGAGTGGCTGGCCAAAATAAAAAGAAAGAAAAAGAGAGAAAGAAACACACGAAAAATCAGCCTCTCTCCTCGCAGTGATCAAGCGCTGGCTGGTAGGGACATAGAATCTCCATGGAGATGAGCAAGTTCTACAGAATGACATTTCAGGTTAACTGAACACCTGAAATTCCAGTTTAAGTGAACACCTGAAATCCCAGGTTAAGTGAACACCTGAAATCCCTGCTTAAAGTGACACCTGAAATCCCAGGTTAAGTGAACACCTGAAATCCCTGCTTAAGTGAACACATAAAATCCCTGCTTAAGTGAACACATGAAATCCCAGGTTAAATTATCCCAGGTTAAGTGAACACCTGAAATCCCAGGTTAAGTGAACACCTGAAATCCCAGGTTAAGTGAACACCTGAAATCCCAGGTTAAGTGAACACCTGAAATCCCTGCTTAAGTGAACACATAAAATCCCTGCTTAAGTGAACACATGAAATCCCAGGTTAAATTATCCCAGGTTAAGTGAACACCTGAAATCCCAGGTTAAGTGAACACCTGGAATCCCAGGTTAAGTGAACACATGGAATCCCAGGTTAAGTGAACACCCGAAATCCCAGGTTAAGTGAACACATGGAATCCCAGGTTAAGTGAACACATGGAAACCCAGGTTAAGTGAACACCTGAAATCCCAGGTTAAGTGAACACCTGAAATCCCAGGTTAAGCGAACATCTGAAATCCCAGGTTAAGCGAACACCTGAAATCCCAGGTTAAGCGAACACCTGAAATCCCAGATTAAGAGAACACAACTATGTTTTCCAGTCAGAAAGGCAAAGACGACAACAGAACGCAACCCAAATTGTGTGAGACCAGCACCTCTGAGGTGGGTACCCATCTACACAGCACGGAGTCATGGACCTCAGCTACCTCCTCTGCGAAGTCTTCAGAGGAACGGGGTGGCCACTCCTGCAGAACCTGGACCACCCGGTTGATGTCAACAGGCAGCTCTCAGCTGGCTCGCATAAGGAGCCCACCCAACCTCTCTCAACGTGAAGTCAACGGGGGTCAGCCGAACACCATTGAAATCTGTAGTTTCAGAACGATATCCGCCAGACATGAACAAACGAACCACAAGACAAAACTCGACGCCTTTCGATCTCTCAGGTCTTCTTCAGGCAAGATGAGCACCACTCGGGACAACGAAAATGAAGATCGAGCGATCACTCCTCTCATCAAATGCGGCGCGGGATGGGTGTGAATCACAGGTGACGGCTACGGGCTTC
Source organism: Conus betulinus (assembly GCA_016801955.1). Taxonomy (NCBI): domain Eukaryota; kingdom Metazoa; phylum Mollusca; class Gastropoda; order Neogastropoda; family Conidae; genus Conus; species Conus betulinus. Next base: position 250,726 of record JADBJO010001610.1, read on the forward strand.
CTTTGTTTGCTGGCCTGATGCCAAATTTGACGCAACAAGTCACTGCTCGCTCTTCATTTTCCTCGTCCCGAGTGGTGTTTGTCTTGCCTGAAGAAGACCTGAGAGGTCGAAACGCGTCGAGCGCCTATTCTCAGCTAGAGACCAAGCTCTAAGCGCTTTACAATCAACACTCGTTTACACAACGGGCTGCCTACCTGGGTAGTGCCGACTGAAGAGCTGCCAGCTGGCGCTTCATTCAGTCGTTTCCCGTGTCATCCAGTCAGTATCGTTCAATATCGATCACTCATTTTCCTTACTTCCTTCATTCTTTCCATTTCTCACTCAGGGTGCATGCTATGTGTGTAACGTGTCATCCATACCAACGGCCAAACTGGCCTACTCTTCCGAATGTTGGTGATGGGATTTTACGTGTGTGCAAGATGTTATGCGTGCGTTCACACACGGAACCTCGGTTTATAGTCTCATTCGAAGGACTGTATGGGAAATGGAGTCAGAACCAATGTTAACTCCGAGGAAAAATCCCCCTGTACCGAAACGCCCTGGCGGAGGTTCGAACCCGCAACCCCAGGATCACCAAGATTACGAGTCAGGCGCTCTACCAACTGAGCTAGAGGAGGAACAGCAAAACTGACAGGATGGAGGCGGGGCGTGAAAAGAAAAAGGCGTTTTGGAAATCGGTGTTACCTGGGTTCCTGGATGAAGAACGGAGGAAGACCAGGCAGAAACTGAACAGTTAGAGAAGAAGGAGGAGAAGAAGAAGAAGAAGAAGGAGGAGGAGGAGAAGGAGAAGCAGAAGAAGGAGAAGAAGGAGAAGAAGAAGAAGAAGGAGAATAATAAGAAGGAGATGAAAGAAGACGAAGGAGAAGACGACGACGACGAAGAAGTACAAGAAGGAGAAGGATGAGGAGGAGCAGGAGGAGGAGGAGGAGGAGGAGGAGGAGGAGAAGCAGAAGGAGGAGAAGAAGAAGGAGGAGGAGGAGAAAGGAGAGAAGAAGAAGAAGAAGAAGAAGAAGAAGAAGAAGAGAAGAAGAGGAGGAGGAGGAGGAGGGGGAGGAGAAGGAGGAGGAGAGGGGGAGAGGAGGAGGAGGAGGAAGAAGAAGAAAGAAGAAGAAGAGAAGAAGAAGAAGAAGAGAAAAGAAGAAGAAGAAGAAAAAGAGGAAGCAAAAACAAAAAAAAAAAAAACAAACAAACAAACAAACAAAAACAAAACGAGAGTGTTTTAGACCGATACAACACTTGTTTTGGTGAAGAGATAAATGAGAAGCACGAGGAAGAGGAGGAGAACACGGGGAGAGGGGGGGAGGGGGTGGTGGGGTGGAGGGTGGGGGGGGCAGAGGACTGAGAAGACCAAGCAGGGCGATGTTCAGACTGACGCTACCCATGATCCTGGACAGAGAGATGACAGACGAAGAAGAAGAAGAAGAAGGAAGAGCTGAGCAGAAGACTCACCAGAAGACGAAGATGTAGGCAGCCAGCATGACGGCTACACTGGGCCTCCTATGTTTGCTGGCCCCATGCATGTGTTGGGATGGAAACAGAGAGAGAGAGAGAGAGAGGAGGAATGCAGGTAAAGGAGAATAAACGGGTGGGGGGGGGGGGGGGGGGGGGGGGGGGGGGGGGGGGGGGGGGGGGGGGGGGGGGGGGGGGGGGGGGGGGGGGGGGGGGGGGGGGGGGGGGGGGGCGGAGGGGGAGGGGGGGGGGGGGAAAAAAGGGGGGGGGTGGTGGTGGCTTGTGATTGATGGTCTCCCTGCAGGTGATGTTTAGCGTTTGTCTTCTGTCAATAGACCCCCGTGGCCTCCCAACACTCCATTCATCATCAGTCACAATTCAACAGTCAGGGATTTCAAGCTTCTTCCGTTTCCATCCGTGTGTGTGTGTGTGTGTGTGTGTGTGTGTGTGTGTGTGTGTGTGTGTGTGTGTGAGAGAGAGAGAGAGAGAGAGAGAGAGGTGTGTGTGTGTGTGTGTGTGTGTGTGTGAGAGAGAGAGAGAGAGAGAGAGAGAGAGAGAGAGAGATAGAGCGTGTGTTTTTGCGCGTTTATGTACGTGCGCGCGTGCGTATGTACACGCGTGCGAGTGTGCGTGCGTGCGTGCCAATGCGTGTGAGAGAGAGAGAGAGAGAGAGAGAGAGAGTGAGAGACAGTGTGTGTGTGTGTGTGTGTGTGTGTGTGTGTGTGTGTGCGCGCGCGTGCGTGTGCGTGCGTGCGCGTGCGTGTGTATGCGTTTGTGTGTGTGTGTGTGCGTGTCTGCAGTCATTATGAGATGTGTTATCTCTGTGTCTCTGTCTCTCTCTCTCTCTGTCTCTCTCTCTCTCTCTTACTCGGTAAACATCGACAAGCAGATCATGAAATCTCAGAGGAACTGACATTGTTTGAAACCTTTATCAGGATGCACTGCCATTGTTCATCCAGTGTCTGGGATCCACAGCCCACAATGTGTGCAGACAGTGTCCTGTCATTGTTCATCCAGTGTCTGGGATCCACAGCCCACAATGTGTGTAGACAGTCATTGTTCATCCAGTGTCTGGGATCCACAGCCCACAATGTGTGTAGACAGTGTCCTGTCATTGTTCATCCAGTGTCTGGGATCCACAGCCCACAATGTGTAGACAGTGTCCTGTCATTGTTCATCCAGTGTCTGGGATCCACAGCCCACAATGTGTGTAGACAGTGTTCTCTCCCGTATCTCGCAAATCCTTCTTCAAAAACCGGCCCCGGCACCGGCAATCCACAGGGAGCAGTCAATGTCAAGTCGTCAAGAGGCAACCCACCGGAGGAGACACTGCACTGTTTGCCGAGTCACTTCGATGGTGTTCAGTGGCGCCTGTTCTGATCTAACATACGCAGGACACCACCTACTAAGCCCCCTACTGACGACAATAATTGCTTAGTCGCGGAGCCGGCGTGAGTGAGCTCTCCCTCCGGAGGGCGCCACCACGTCCGTCCAACGACAGCCCCCATGGACTCGCCGATACCGGTGACCCCGACGGAACCAAACCAAGGCCACAGACGTGGAGAGGACATCGAAACTGAGGTCACCATGAGAGCAGGGCATGAAGGGCCACAGAACTTGAGACATTTTTTTTTATGCTGATCGATGAGAATGAGGATGATTAAGATGATGATGCTACGGATTTCCATTTCGGTCTGAGACTACATGACAGGGCTGTACTCTACGCTTCCTTTCATAATATATCCCGGCGTCAACCAGGCCCGAGAGATACAGGCACCTGCAGTGTTGGTCAGGAAATTTGAGCAACACTCTCAGAACGCATCCATTACCTCCCAGCCGTGAGTCCGCGACGCTAACCCACTTCGCCACGGCGGCTGGTGCATGTTTGATATTACTAAGACCCAAAACTTTGCTCTCAAAATCTGAATGTTTTGATTCTTTTAACTTTTTTTTCTCTTTGTTTCGCCACGGCGTTTTCATCCGCACGGCATTTTGAACAAACCGTTTTAGACAGATAAACAACCCCCCTACATCAATCATACTGTGGTTTGACAGAAACATCTCTGTTGCTTTTTTTTTTTCCCCCATTCATTTCCACACAAACCATCTTTTAAAAACTGTCATGTAAGTGCGAACACTTGTATTACATGCGCTGAAATTCTGCCTGCTTTTTTCATTTCATGTCTGTTATGACAATAAATCCGTCATCGTTGACGAGAGAAAAAGGCAGCAGGTCTTCAGTCAAAACACGGCACATCGGAGCTGAGCGCACACTGCCGATGGATCAGCCAGCGTGTCGGCCCGACCCTCGAGTAGAGGGAGAGCTGGAGGAAAAGTGGACGGAAAAGGCACATTCGGCCTTTTACCGCTGCGATTGGCTCTGTCGTCACAAACACGCGTACTCCCCTTCAACATCGGGGGAAAAGGAATCTTTCTGCAACCATCGCCAATACGTCAATACCCCCGCGCTCCCCCCCCCCCCCCCCCCCACCTCCCCTCCCCCCCCAACCATCACCATAGCCCCGTCTACCAAACTCTCCATGACGATACCAATGTTGCTGTTGCTGCTGCTGCTGCTGCTCCATTATCAAAAGAAGAAGCAGTAACAGGCAGCAGAAGCAAATGCAAGAATCTGGGAAAGGGGTCTAGATGGTGGTGGTGATGGTGGTGATGATGATGGCGATGGTGGTGGTGGACGGTGGTTGTAGAGAACGAAACGAGACAGAAATGGGATTGCGGAATGCCGATAGATGGAGGTGGGGGCGGGGAGGAGGGGGGGGGGGGGGGGGGGGGGGGGGGGGAGGATGGGTGGTGGGGGGGGATGGGAGGGATGGAAGGATAGAGAAAGTGAGGTGGGTGAGAGGGACAGGGAGGGAAGAAAGAAGAGAGAGGCAGGGTGGTCAGAAAGAGAGAGAGAGAGGGAGAGAGGAGAGAGAGACGAGCGAGAGCGAGAGAGAGAGCCGGAGAGATGTTATTTGAGGTGGGGGAGGAGCGATGAGGAGAGAGAAAGAGAGAGAGAGAGGTTGAGAGAGCAGAGAAAGCGATGAGATGGTGGCGTGAGGGAGAGAAGAGAGAGGGGAAGAGAGAGAGAGATGGATAGAGAGAGTGAGAAGAGAGAGAGAAGATAGAGATGAGGAGAGAGAGAGAGGCCGGGAAGAGAGAGAGAGAGAGAGAGAGAGGGTGGGTGTTTGTCGAGGGGGAGGAGAGAGAGAGAGAGAGAGAAGAGAGAGAGAGAGACAGCCGAGAGCGAGACAGAGAGAGGGACGCACAGAGAGCAAGAGACAGAGCGGAGGGGACGTCCTTTCGACTGGGGGGAAAGACGAGGAAGAAGAGAAAATGAGAAGGAGCAGCAAACATCTGACAGCAGAGGGCAGAAATAGCAGCAGAGAAACGAAAAGGAGGAGAGTTATGAACAGAGAATATCTGGCCACACCCCACACGCACGCACGCACACGAACGCGCGCGCGCGCGCAGAGAGAGAGACAGAGAGAGAGAGAGAGAGAGAGAGAGAGAGAGAGATTGAGAGAGAGAGAGAGAGAGAGAGGCAGAGAGAGAGGAGAGAGAGAGAGAGGAGAGAGAGAGAGAGAGAGAGAGAGGGGGGGGGGTGAGCATAGCACACAGGTAATTGCTCTTGACTCGTCTTTCCATCCTCACAATCCTGATTCACATGAAATCTGTGCCTACGATGAGAACCCTGTCATTTTCTATCGAGTTCTCCAGTGCGTGAACCATAAAACATCCCAACAAACCTTGTTAATAATCAAGAGACAGTTACAGAACAAAACAAAACAACGAAAAAAAAAAAACAAAACCACACACCCTTCTCAGCAAGGTTTTTAGTTTTCGTTTCCATGTAAGAATTATTGTGTTGTTCGTATTACCCCCTCCCTCCCTCCCTCCCTATCTCTCTCCCTCCCTTCCTCCCCCCACCCCCTCTCTCTCTCTGTCTCTGTCTCTGTCTCTCTCTCATCAAGTTGCGATTTAGCGCATGTGATGAGGAGGACTAGAAGCTGAAGCAGGGAGGAGGAGGAAGAAGAAGAACAAAGGAGGGGGGAGAAGGAGGAGAAGGGGGAGGGGGAAGGGGGCAAAGGATGGGGGAGGGGGTATAGGATGGGCAGAAGGACGATAAGGACGAGGACGAGGACGTCATGGGTGGTTGAGGTGGAGTTGTGTGACTGGACGGATGTCCGGCACAAGAACACAGGAACTGACCACAAGTCCACAGGAACTGACCACAGGTCTACAGGAACTGACCACAAGTCCACAGGAACCAACCACAAACCCCACAGGAACTGACCACAAGTCCACAGGAACTGGCCACAAGTCTACAGGAACCAACCATAGGTCTACAGGAACCAACCAAAAGTCCTCAGGAACCAAACACAAGTCCACAGGAACCAAACACAAATCCACAGGAACCAGCCACAAGTCCACAGGAAGCAAGGTATATTCTGTAAGCAACACATATTCCGCAAAGTAGAAGACCACGAAGAAATGCCAGACATGTGAGGGAATAGGCGTAAAGGAAGGGAAGTGTGTGTGTGTGTGTGTGTGTGTGTGTGTGTGTGTGTGTGTGTGCGTATGCGTGCGTGCGTGCGTACGTGCGTGCGCGCGCGCGCGCGGTGTGTGTGTGTGTGGAGATGGGGGGTGGGGGAAGGGTGGAAAGCGAGGAGGAGGAGGGGCGGGGAGAAGGGCAGGATGGAAGGCTATGGAAGAAAATGGCGGCATTTGAATCGTTAGGAAGAGCGGGGATTGGGGGGGGGGGGGGGGGGGGGGGGGGGGGGGGGGGGGGGGTGGGGGGACGGGTGGGGGGGGGGGGTTTAAAAGGGAAGAAGACTGGGGGCGGGGCGGGGGAAAGGAAGCGTGGCGCGCGATATCTGGACTGAAATTACGCATGTGCTCGGAATGAGGAGGAGGCGGAGGAGCAGAACGAGGAGGAAGAGGAGGTTCATTATGATTCATGTTGTTACGGCTCAGCCGACCGCTAGGGCCCACATAAGGGCAGTTACCAAGCGCAAAAAAAAAAAAAAAAAAAGCTGGAGGACGGGAGGGCAATGGAGGGTGAGAAGGGGAGGGGGGGGAAGGGGGGGGGGGGGGGGGGGGGAGGAACCGCAAGAGGCCTGGAAGAAAAATGACGATATTTGAATGGATGATACCCGAGTTCCCAGACGAACACTAGAGAAGCAGGAGGCCAAATACAAGAAGAAACAGAGAAGAGATGCATGGAGAAGAAAAATCAAGTGTGCGTGATATCTAAAATGATATTCCGCATGTTTCTGAGAGACAAAGCAAAGCAAAGCAAAGCAAAGCAAAGCAAAGCAAAGCAAAGCAAAGCAAAGCAAAACAAAAACAAAACAGGGACAGAGCGAAAAGGAGCGAGGAATGGGAAAAAAAGAAGACGACGACGACAACGACGACGATGACGACGACGACGACGACGAAAGAAGAAGAAGAAGAAGAAGAAGAACAACAACAACAACAACAAGCAGCAGCAGGAGGAGGAGGGAGGAGGAGGAGGAGGAGGAGGAGGAGGAGGAAGAAGAAGAAGAAGAAGAAAGAAGAAGAAGAAGAAGAAGAAGAAGTACAAGAAGAACAGGGAGAAGAAGAAAGAAAAACAAAACCAGACAAAAAAAGTTGAAGGAAAAAGAAAAGAACAACAACAAACAAACGAAGACACCCTTCCGACCCCTCCCTTCGAAAAAACAACTAACCAAGTAAACCTAAAAAAACAAACAAACAAACAGATAAACACCCCGTGTCTCCAGTGTCAGCTGGCAGGGATGGGCGTAGTAGCCTAGTAGCCCCTCCCCTTCCCCCACTCTCTCTCTCTCTCTCTCTCTCTCTCTCTCCCTCTCTCTCCCCCAGCTGCTAACAGATCGACCCTGCAGGATACTGATGCTGCCGGGAAAGGGCTCGCAGAGGAGATGACTGCTGCCAGAGATGGAACAACTGCACTATCCATCTTTCTATCTATCTTTCTATCTATCTTTTATCTATCTCTCTGATAGCTTTCTCTCTCGTTTTTTTTTCCTTCTGTTTTTCTTCTTCTTTCTCTCTCTCTCTTTCTCTCTCTCTCTTTCTCTGTCGTTTTTTTTCTCCCCCCCCCCCCCCCTTCTCTCTCTATCCTCTATCGTTCTCTCTCTCTCTCTCTCGTTTTTTTTCCTTCTCTCTCTCTCTGTCGTTTCCTTTCTTTCTCTCTCCCTCTCTGCCTCTCTCTCTCTCTCTCACCAATCTGTGTAATGATTAAAAAAAAAAAATTCGTGCATATTACATCCTACTTTTCTCAACCTCTCCGATTCCAGATATCTCTGCTCCCACCCCCCCCACCCTCCCTCCCCTCACCCCCCCCCCCCCCCCCCCCCCCCCCCAGATACCCCCCCCCCCCCCCCCCATTCCTTCTTCCTACCCTATTCATCCCCGGAACCCCCCCCCCTCCCTCCCCTCCCTTCTCTGTCTTCTATCATTATGAACCTTTTCAGAATATAATTTGTGCGCATAACATTTCTTTTTCTCAACGTCTCAAATTCCATACTGCTGGTCCCCTTTCCACTCCCGCCCACCTCTACCTCTACCGCTCTGTGTGTGTTTGTGGTGTGTGTGTGTGTGTGTGTGTGTCTGTGTGTGTGTGTGTGTGTGTGTGTGTGTGTGTGTCCTCCCCTCACACACATAACACACAAGCACACACATGCGCGCGCGCGTGCACACACACACACACACCACACACACACACACACACACACACCACACACACACACACACAACTAGGTGAACGACACACACGCACACACACGTGCATACAGCGATGTTCCAGCAAGGGAGAGGAAGGATAGAACGGCCAGACAGCAGAATGCACAGGGCTGTGTCACAAATGGAACAATCCCCTTGGTAAAAGGACAGCTGTCACCTGGAGACAGCAGGCAGTAACTACAACGACAGTGTCACCAACACAGACAGCAGGCTATAACTACAACGACAGTGTCACCCAACAGAGACAGCAGGCAGTAACTACAACGACAGTGTCACCAACAGAGACAGCAGGCATATAACTACAACGACAGTGTCACCAACAGAGACAGCAGACTATAACTACAACGACAGTGTCACCAACAGAGACAGCAGGCTATAACTACAACGACAGTGTCACCAACACAGACAGCAGAGACTATAACTACAACGACAGTGTCACCAACAGAGACAGCAGGCTATAACTACAACGACAGTGTCACCAACAGAGACAGCAGGCAGTAACTACAACGACAGTGTCACCAACAGAGACAGCAGGCACTATAACTACAACGACAGTGGCTATAACCAACGACAGAGACAGCAGGCTAGTAACTACAACGACAGTGTCACCAACAGAGACAGCAGGCTATAACTACAACGACAGTGTCACCAACAGAGGACAGCAGGCTATAACTACAACGACAGTGTCACCAACAGAGACAGCAGACTATAACTACAACGACAGTGTCACCAACAGAGACAGCAGGCTATAACTACAACGACAGTGTCACCAACAGAGACAGCAGACTATAACTACAACGACAGTGTCACCAACAGAGACAGCAGGCTATAAATACAACGACAGTGTCACCAACAGAGACAGCATGTATAACTACAACGACAGTGTCACCAACAGAGACAGCAGGCTAGAAATACAACGACAGTGTCACGAACAGAGACAGCAGCATTATAACTATTAGAAATACAACGACAGTGCCACGAACAGTGTCAGACAGAGACAGTACGTTAGAAATACAACGACAGTGTCACGAACAGAGACAGCACGGTATAAATACGACAGCGTCACGAACAGAGACAAC
>JADBJO010001610.1:265000-267500 GCA_016801955.1 Conus betulinus
AAGAAAGAGAGAAGAAAGAGAGAGACAACAGAGAGAGACACGAGGAGAGAGAGAGAGAGAGAGAGAGATAGAGAGAGGAGAAAGACATTTGAGAAAGAGAGAAAGAAATGAAAAGAGAAAGATAGCGCGGAGAGCAAAGAGAGAGAGAGAGAGAGAGAGAGAGAGAGAGAATGAATGTGAGTGAGAGACAGATACAGATAGAACTGAGGGAGGGCGGTGGAGGGTTGGTGTGGGTAGGGTGAAAGGGACAGAGGACGGCAAGACAGTGTAGATGCACTTATCCTTGCATGCACTGCGCTTCAGTACTTTTCGTCACTTGGAAGTAGGGGGGGGGGGGGGGGGGGGGCGGAAAAATGACAAGGGTCTCAATGATACACACACACGCACGCACGCACGCACGCACACACACACACACACACACACTCTCTCTCTCTCTCTCTCTCTCTCTCTCTCACACACACACACACACACACACACGAAAAGGCTTACGAGAACAATATCTAGAAGTGGACTCAGAAAGCGCCGATCTCGGTCGTCACACAAAATAATTTCCTGCCGGTATTCATTTTCAGTCACTTCTATGCCATTTATTTACTTATTTGAATCTATCTTTTCATTGATTTTGTGTGTTGTTGTAACATTTTGAAAAAAAAAAAAACCCGAAATCTCAACGATTCCATCAGCTGAAAGTTTTACTATTCCACGAAAAACAAATGACTTTCACAGATAGTTTTCAATTCGAAAACTGTAATTTCGCATTTTCACGTTCAGAGGAAAATTTCAAATTATTTTTGCTGAACGGATCCTGTATTCACTGTCATGATCCGGATCCGCACCATAATGCGTGGCTTTGCTTCTGGGTCGCTTTCCGTCTTTCTCTACAGTCTGGTTCCAACCGGATCAATAGTTTTGGTGTCCTTTTGCTGCCAAACAAACAAACAGACGTGGGGTGCCAAGCTAACGTCTTTGACGGAGGTACTACAGATAACAGCCAAACTTCCCCCCCACCAGTCCTTCCGAACTTGGACACACTCCCTCAAAGACTTTTTTCTGTTTGAAGTGTCCATTTGATATTCATCTTAAAACACAGACTACTAGCCCTTCACACCTCCCCTTTCTCGGCAGAAATGCCCCTTTTTGTTGTTGTTTTTTTTTCTAAAGGTCGATGTAGTGAAAAGAGTTTCTTTACTGTAGTATACTAAAGGTGAAGAAGTGTGGGGGTGGAGTGGGTTCGTAGAGAAGGTAGCTGATGGGGAGGGGGGGGGTTGGGGGGGGGGGGGGGGGGGACGAGGGCAGCCAACACTTTGAATTAAAAGAGTTGGGCTAAAGAGCCGTCGGTTGTGGAGCTCAAACCTCTCGTGGGGTCCGAGTTGAACGACCTGAAATGCCTGTGTGTGCAGATCAAGGAGCACATGGCCACCTAGTCGGACTCCGCCTTCCGCACTGCCCTCCTCTCGACTCCACGAACCTCTAAACAGTCCGCTGCCTTTTAGGCTCATTACACTAGGAGACTTCAGCCATGATAATCATCATCATAATCATGTCTCTTGACAAAGCCATCACACTTTTTCACCATAAACAAATATCACAAATAAAAAAAAAAAAGTAATTTTAAGTACCCCCGCCGGTTAACATGGACGACAAAAAAAATTCCAAGACAAAACACACGACGCGTTTCGACCTCTTAGGTCTTCTTCAGGCGAGATAAACAAAACATTCAGGACAATGAATACGAAGAACGAGCAACGCACTGATGTTCTCGAATTCGGCGAAAGATGGGCGTCGTGTTTTTTTTTTTGTTTGTTTGTTTTTTTTCTTCTCTTTGTAATTTGTCTGTCTATTAATTTTTACTTAAAATTCCTTTCAAAATGCGTTTCAGTTTCCGCCCGCAGTCAGTCCCCCTGGCTTTGAAACTGTAAATGAATATCACATTTTTTATGCCAACCTATCACTTTTTTTTTTCCCCCTTTCTCCTCAAAACTCCCCGACCTCCCCACACTCTTATCAAATCTCCTCTCTCCTCCAGGTCCGTCATATCTCCGTTATCTTGTCTTCGATCTGGCCTAACGTTGGCCGGCTTCACTGGCAGCCCGTCTGACGGCCCAGTGAGGTGGAGACTTGCACACGCTCGGCCTCCTCCTTCTCTCGGCGCTGCAGGGCCGATGCGGTGAGGCCGGCGCAGAGAACGGAGAGGCAGGTGCGAACAGATAAACTGACGACGTTCTATCTCACGCTTCTTTGATTGTACACGGAGCCCCCCCACCTGCCCCCCCCCCCCCCCCCCCCCCCCCCCCGGCGCCGCTAATGACAAGTTATTTCCATTCTATCTGCGTCAACTCATCTCTTCCCAACCACCACCCCCCCACCCCCCCCCCCTCCCCCTGTCTCACTGCTCCCCCTTCCCTTCCTGCCCCCTTCTATGTCTGTCTGAGACAATAAAAAGAAAATAAATAAATGTGCGCGCACACACTCCCCTACACGCACGCGCGCGCGCGCGCGC
>JADBJO010001610.1:272500-277500 GCA_016801955.1 Conus betulinus
TAGTACTGTTACGGAAAACAAGCCAAACAAAACAAAACACAAAACCTTTCAGTTTGTTACTGGTCATATAAAGCTTTTTTTTTTTTTTAATACAGTCTTCACAGTACTTAACGGCCTCTCATAAAATAAAACCCATCAGTTTATGGAATAATGTCAGAGTTTTTTTTTTTTTTAAAACCGCCCTTCAGTTCCAAGTGTTTGAATACACGCTTTCGATCAAGATGTCTTCCGCAGTCTGGACTGCTGCACTGATACGTAGACAGACAGACAGACAGACAGACAGATAGATAGATAGATAGATAGATAGATAGATAGACAGACAGATGGACAGACAGATAGATAGACAGGTAGATAGATAGACAGATGGATAGACAGATGGATAGATGGATAGACAGACAGATAGATAGATAGCTAGGCAGACAGATAGGAAGACGGACAGACAGATAAACAGAGGGACAGGATGAACAGATAGATAAACAGAGAGAAAGACAGAATGGATAGATAGATACATAAAAGACAGATAGGTAGACAGTTACATATATATATAGGTACATCGATAGGTAGGTAGATTGGTAGGTAGGTAGGTAGGCAGGCAGGCAGATAAGACAGGTAATAAAACAGAGACCGACAGATTGACAGATAATAGACAGACATAGCGACAGATAGATAAACAACAGTAGATAGATAAACAAACAGGTAGATTGATAGACCACACACACACACACAGACAGATATAGAGAGAGACATGCAGATAGTTAAATAGGCATACAGACAGAAAGACTGATCGACAGACGTCTAATGGTATGTGTGCGTACGCGCGCGCATGCACTTTCCGCTTACGCGCACGAGAGAGAGAGAGAGAGAGAGAGAGAGAGAGAGAGAGAGAGAGAGAGAGAGAGAGACGAGAGAGAGAGAGAGAGAGAGAGAGAGAGAGAAAGAGAGAGAGAGACTGAGAGAGACAGAGAGTGAGAGAGAGTGAGAGAGATAGAGACAGAGAGATAGACAGAGAGAGACAGAGAGAGAGAGAGAGAGACTGGAGAGAGAGAGAGAGAGAGAGATGAGAGAGAGAGAGAGAGAGAGAGAGTAGAGAGAGGACCGTACTCGCCTTCTTGCTGGGGGGTGGCGGGCGGCGAGAGGGCCCTGGGCTGGCGGTAGTCGGGGGCAGGTGTAGGTGTACAGTCGCTGCAGTCGATGGGCGGGCAGCGGGGACCGCCCTGTCCGGGCCGCGGGGTCCCTCCCCGTCCCTTCCCCCTTCCCCCCCCCTCCCGAGGCCCGCCCGCCCAGGCTGCTGCCGGCCCTTCCCCGGGATCGCCAAGGTTCCGCGGCCTGCTCGTCTCTCCCCTGGCTCCTTGCCCCGCCCGGCCCGCCGCAGTGTGGAGGCCCAGCCGCTGAGCCTTGGGCAGCGTCTTGGACTTGACGCACGCTTTGTCGCCGCCGCCGCGCTGGGCGTTTGGCGTTCTCCAACATGGACCATCGCGATTCCATGGTGTGGACGGAGGGGTCGTTTGAGGTGCGCTGAGAGGCGAGAGCGCTTGAGATGTGCTGTGCCTTTGGTAATCCCAGTGACCAGACACGTCTTTTTGATATTTCCCAGTATTAAGACATTTTTTTTGATATATCCCAGTAAAAAGACGTTCCTTTGATATCGCAGTACTAAGACGGTCCTTCGATATCCCCAGTGATAAGACAGTCCTTTGGTATCCTAGTAATGGGACGGTCCTTTGATATCCCGGTGATAAGACAATCCTTTGATATCCCAGTAGTAAGACAGTGGCTGATTTGGGTCACATAGCGCCAGTTCCCTGCGTTAGGACGGTAGCACACGGATTCATGGTTGAATATGATGCAGTCTCCAGCACTTCACCGAGTTCTTAGAGTGAGAAACGAAACAAGAATCAGCTGTTGCGAACGACATGTTCATTCTTTTCTTTCTTTCTCTCCTTTCTTTGTTCTTTTATTTTTTTCTGCAGTCACCATCAGTCATGTCGCTGTGGAAGAGAGAGGACACGCTGCTGTGAGTGGTATTGTCCGTTCCAGACTAGACATCATGCAGCATGATCGTCTTGATGATTCCACGGCTCTGGAGCGTCGGCCTGACTGCTGTGCAAGCTTCCATTCCACAGTCCCCCGCCAAACCATCCAGCATGCACAGGCTTGAAGTGTGTGTGTGTGTGTGTGTGTGTGTGTGTGTGTGTGTGTGTGTGTGTGTGTGTGTGTGTGTGTGTGTGTGTGTGTGTGTGTGTGTGTGTGTGTGTGTTGTGTGTGTGTGTGTCTTCTTAAGCTAACTATACAGTCCCAGAATTCGACATTAGGTTTTTGAAGAATTCGTTCACGCACTGTTTTTTTGGTGTTGTTCTTACTGTTGTTCTTGGTATTGTTGTTGTTATTGTTGTTGTTGTTGTTGTTTTGTTTGCATTTTGCGCCTCTAAGCTCAATCAACCCACGCGTGGTCATAGTCTGCGTCCTACTCATGTAACCCTGTGCAGTCAACAAAGAGTGCCGAAACTACTACCACCAGGATTCTTGGTGAACGATTCTTGGAGAACCACGCGCGAAAAAAAAAAATGCATGCTTTTAAAAGCGACCGTTTCTTCATGCGGGGGGTGGGTGAGAGTGAGGAGCGAGGGGTGTGGGGGGTGAGGGACGTGGTCAATACTGCAGCCATTTGCCGAGAATTGTCGTTGATCCCCCTCCGCTAGGAAGAAAACGCGGCATTAAAACGACAACAGACGGGTCTGTCGCATGTTCCTATCTGCTCCTTGATTGTCATTGGAACACCCATAAAAAAAAAACCGTTTTTTTTTTTTGTTTTTTTTTTTAGCGCTGTGTGAAGGTTGGGGGGGGGGGGGGGGGGGTTGAGTAAGGCTGGGGTGGTGGGAGAGGATACGAGAGCCAAGAGAAGAGAGAGAGAGAGGGGAGGGAGGGAGAGAGAGAGGAGAGAGGAGAGGGAAAGCGAGAGGGGAGAGAGAGAGGAGAGATAGGATTATGGAAGAGAGAGGGAGAAGAGAGAGAGAGAGAGAGAGAGAGAGGGGAGAGGGAGGGAAGAGAGACAGGGAGAGAGAGGGGAAACAGAGCGAGAGGGAGAGGAGAGAGAGAGGGGAGAGAGAGACAGGGAGAGAGAGAGGGAGACAGAGAGAGAGAGCGAGAGAGAGGGAGAGGAGGAGGAGAGGGGAGAGAGAGAGGGAAAGCGAGGAGGGAGAGAGAGAGAGGGGAGAGAGAGACAGGGAGAGAGGAGAGGGAGACAGAGAGAGATAGAGAGAGAGAGAGGAGGAAGAGAGAGGAGGGAGAGAGAGGGGGGAGAGAGAGAGTAAAAGCGAGAGAGGGAGAGAGAGAGAGAGGGAGAGAGAGAGTTAGTGGAGGAGAGAGAGGGAGAGGAGAGAGAAGATGGAAGGAGAGAGAAGAGGGAGGGAGAGAGAGTGGGGGAGAGAGAGAGGGAAAGCGAGAGAGGAGAGAGAGAGAGAGAGGGGAGAGAGAGACAGGGAGAGAGCGAGGAGATAGAGGAGAGAGAGTTAGACAGAGAGGAGAGATTATAGAGAGGAGAGAGTGAGAGAGGGGGGGGGAGTGAAACAGAGAGAGACAGAGACAAAGATGACAGAGACAAGAGGGGCACAGGAGAGAAAGAAAGAAGAGAGAGACAGACAGACAGCACTTACAGGACTGACATACACACACGCGCGCGGCACAGAGAGAGAGAGAGAGAGAGAGAGAGAGAGAGAGAGAGAGAGAGCCCAGAGAGAGAGAGACATACAGACAGAAGACAGAGACAGATAGGTAGACACACAGAGAGACAGCGACAGATGAGTAGAGAGAGACAGGACGGAGAGGGAGACCAGACCAGAGGAGGGGAGAGGAGAGGAGAGATTTGGAGAGAGAGAGAGAGACATACAGACAAGACAGACGATAGACAGAGAGAGAGAGAGGGTTAGAGAGAGAGAGAGAGAGAGAGAGAGAAGAGAGAGGAGCAGCAGACACTAGAGGAAAGAGGGAAGCGGGCCAGTGGTGGTCACCACCCATCCCCCTGGAAGTGGGTCAGCACAGCTCCCCGCTCCTCCAGTCCAATCGATGGAATAACGGCACCCGCCTCCTTCCCTTCCCCCCCCCCCCCCCCCCCCCCCCACACACACACACACATACATGTGCGCGCGTGCACTCACGCACATACACTCCAAAACGCATACACACACACCACACACACCACACACCACACACACACACAACACACACACACCATTCCCTCTCATTTCCCCCTTTTTCATTGTCATATTTCACTCACTTTTTTTTTTTGTTTCCTTTCTGTCACTGGCTGTCACGTCTTGTGACGCACGACACGCCTCATTCTGCTCATAATCATGGCTAAAGGAACAGCGCCGAGCACCATCGCGTGCCTTTCCCACGTCACTGAGCCCACAGCTGCGTCGTCACGTTCTTCTAACCCTTTGCTTATTATCTGGCCCATCTCTGCCATCCCCCCTACACGACACCTTCTACCCCCTACCCCCCCCTTCCCCCCCCCCCCCCCCCCCCCCCCCCCAAATTCCCCGTTCTGATCGCAGACCCAGGCATGTTGCGGCGGTCTTACAAGAGAGTCTGGAATTTCTTACCCGGGCACGTAGTTTTCGATGCCAAGTGGATCGGGATACTCGATTAAGATGGTTGTGTGTGGTGTGTGTGTGTGTGTGTGTGTGTGTGTGTGTGTGGTGTGTGTTGTGTGTGTGTGAGGTGTGTGTGTGTAGTGTAGTGTGTGTGTGTGTGTGTGGTGTGTGTGTGTGTGTGTGTGTGTGTGTGTGGTGTGTGTTGTGTGTGCGCGCGCGCGCGTGTCTGTGTATGCGTGGTTGGATGGGTGAGAGAGAGTGAGAGCAAGAGCGAGAGAGAGAGAGAGAGAGAGAGAGAGAGGAGAGAGAGAGAGAGAGAGAGAGAGCGAGACGACAGACAGGGGACAGACGACGAGACGGATCGAGAGAGAGAGAGAGAGAGAGAGAGAGAGAGAGAGAGAGAGAGAG
>JADBJO010001610.1:287500-302500 GCA_016801955.1 Conus betulinus
TTGGGGGTAGAACTGTAAAAATTCTAAACTGTAAAAGAGTGGTGATGGCTGTACACAGATTTCTTTTCTAATGGATGAAAATTAAGGCAACTTCTCTCTCTGTCTGTCTGTCTGTGTCTGTGTCTGTCTGTCTGTCTGTCTGTCTGTCTGTCTCTGTCTGTCTGTCTGTCTGTCTCTCTCTCTCTCTCTCTCTCTACCTCCTGTGTCAAAGGATTCAGCAATATGTCAGCATTGGCGAGTGAGAGCGTGTGTATGTAAGTGTGTGTGTGCGTGCGCGCGCGAGCGCGCGTGCGTGTGTGAGTGTGTGTGTGTGTGTGTGTGTGTGTGTGTGTGTGTGTGTGTGTGTGTGTGTGTGTGTGACTGTGTGTGTGACTGTGTGTAAGTGTATGTGTGTGCGTACGTACGCGCGCGTGAGTGTGGGTAGGGAGTAGAGGAGGAAGGGGTGCCTCTACTATCTCACTCACTGTCTCTTATATGACAACAGATTGCTATTAGTCATGTGTGTGTGTGTGTGTGTGTGTGTGTGTGTGTGTGTGTGTGTGTGTGTGTGTGTGTGTGTGTGTGTGTGTGAGTGCGCGCGCGTGCGTGCGAACATGCGTGCGTATGTTTGTGTGTACCTGTGTATGCGTGTGCGTGTGTGTGTGTGTGTGTGTGTGTGTGTGTGTGTGTGTGTGTGTGTGTGTGCGTGCGCGCGCGCGCGCGCGCGCGCGCGCGCAAGCGCATGCGCGTGTGAGTGTGCACTAGTACGCAAGCGTACACGTACAAAATATGGCATTTACGAATCCTTGCTGTATAAGTTGAACGACACACATCTGGAAGGAAGTAGGAAGAGCGTTCGTCTCTTTATCAGGGCGCGGGAACAGACAAGGGAGAGGGAGACAGGGAGAGGGCAGGGAACGGGAGGGGGAGGGGAGGGGGGCGTGGAGAGGACGGGGCACAACAAATGAGAGAGGGAGAAAGCAGAACGGGTCATCATGACGGCAGATACGAGGCCACCAACTGTGCGCCTTCACCTACATGGATGCAACGGACCCCAGCACACCCAGCTGTACGACCACTGCACATCGTGTCACGTAAGGCGGCGGTCTGGGGGTGGGGGGGGGGGGTGGGGGGGACCAACCTGTCCATGGTAAACTGGGCGTAGTGATTCCACTCGGCGTCATCTCAAGCGTGACCTCATTACCTGATGAGCAGCCACACGCTTGTCTGATGAACGGGTTCCGGCAAAGCGAGAGACAAGACAGACAGACCGATGAGAACCACGAGCCGAGGATCGGGTTGTCGGGATGGTCGCACCAGCAGTGGGGTACGTCTGTCCAAGAGCTGAGTCTGGCGCTACGGGAACCGAGGTCAGGCGCCCAGTCCCCGGCCTTTCCAGCTGCTCGAGTTGCGGGATGCTCCGGGTCAGGGAGGAGTGACGACAGAGCAGGTGTCTGCACAGGACGCGTGAAGGCAGTCTTCCGTGCTCTGTTGAGGGCGGCCAGCAGAGCCTCTTCCTGCCCGCCAAGGCTGGAGTTGTCTCCCCTGCCTGCCATGCCCCTGCCACGACTGTCAGGACGGACCGTTGGTTGCCAACGTCAGCTGACGACTGTCAGGACGGACCGTTGGTTGCCAACGTCAGCTGACGACTGTCAGGACGGACCGTTGGTTGCCAACGTCAGCTGACGACTGTCAGGACGGACCGTTGGTTGCCAACGTGAGGTGACCGCCTTCCAAAGTGGGGCTATGTGCGGGCGGTCACTGAAGTGTAAGAGCGAAAGTGGAAACTCCAGGCCGCCAAACGAACAAAACACACATGCTACACGCTTGTTTTGTGGCTTGTTTTGTTACAGTCTTTTGGCCGCCGGTGTGATACTTTTTTTTTTTTTTTGCTCTCTCGAACTTTCATCAAGCAAAGAGGCTGCGTGGACTTGAAAGAGCTGTTAGCTCTCATCAAGGTGATCACCAAAGGGTTGGTCAATCTGACACAAACCTGTCTGAGACATTCACCCCACCAGCTGCCCTCCCTAGCTAGAAACATAAAGACCATGTTGATGAAGATGATGACGTATGATGTATGATGATGATGACGATATTAATGACCGATGACAGCGGCATGAGATACATAAATTCTTTGTAACTCTTTCATCGCCAAACATCCCCAAACCACCAGCAGCTAAACACCAGCTGTACAGCAAGGCTCCTGTGACCTTTACAAGGTTGTAACTCGTGACCCATGAAACCAATTGCTATCAGTTACATACAGTCAGAAGCATGATACTTCACAACTTCCCTCATGTTCTGGTCAATTACGAGAGGAAATCGAACAAGGAAAATACGTGCACCAATAGAACCTGAATCACAGCGTGCTCGTGGTGCCAAGCTGACGGTCGCGTTCTGGCTGCAGACGACCGTTCAGCACTGTGCCATGAAAGAGTTAATGCACTGTTATTGAACGAGGCCATCACCGCCGCCCACAACAACCTTTTAGCATAAAGCTGTAAACATGAACCAAATAGTTGGACTTTGAACCTGTCAGGCCAACAACGTGAAGCAGTGAACTCGCTCACCAGTGACACTGTACACTGCACTCCTTCAGCCGTGAAGCTTGCACACTCCACCACTCCACTTTCCAGCTTTCTGTTTCACGCAAATTGGAATCCTACTTCACGTGACTACACATCAGTTCCAGAGATAGGGGTAGGAGGTTGAACAAGCTGGGGGAGAAATTGGGGGGGGGAACCTCGACGAAGTACAGATGGGAACGAGAAACACACACACACACACACACACACACACACACACACACACACACCACACCACACCACACCACACCACAACACACACACACACACACACACACACACACACACACGCACACACACACGTATGAAGGCAACAGATTAAGACATAAAGACGTCTGACACTTACTGACGTGATTTTTCAGAGATGATGTATGGATGAGGGCAACGGGGTTAATAGCTGTAGACATTCTTTACATCAACACACCTTTGCCCGTTTTAACATCTCACCCCCCCCCCCCCCCCCCCCCCCCACTCCCCCCCTCCACCCCCCACTTTTTCTCTCTTCTTCCCACGCACTGAGTCAACGATGTGTTTTTTCGTAGTCTGTGACCAGTTTTCCCCCACAGATGTAATGGACTGGATCATCAGGCCTCATCCCTGCACTTGCGTCCTTTAGTCTGTGACCAGTTTCCCCCACAAATGTAATGGACTGGATCATCAGGCCTCATCCCTGCACTTGCGTCCTTTAGTCTGTGACCAGTTTTTCCCCACAGATGTAATGGACTGGATCATCAGGCCTCATCCCTGCACTTACGTCTTTAGTCTGTTACCAAGCTCACATCTGTAGTAGTTTTTACCAAGCTCGCATCTTTCCTTCCTCTTCCGTCTCCCAGGCGGTTTTTAGTTTTCAGGTTGTTGCTGCTCGATGAACATTTGGCTGATGTGCGGGTTCATTCACTGACTTGCCGTGACCATTATCATTTTCTTTTTTGAATTACTGCACAGGTTTTTGGCGTGCTGATAATAAGGCAGTTCATCATCATTTCCCTCTTTTGATCTCGCAGCGCCCATCTTTTCATGGCATTGAAAAAGCAGTGAAACTGGTCCTGTTGACATTCGTTAACCGTTGTCTCTCTTCATGGACATAGAAACCTTCCGTGGAGATCGTTACTGGTGATGATCTGGAGTAGATTAAAGAGCAAGGAGGGCAACTCTTGCTCCACTGATGAAATAATTACACGCCCATCATTCCAAACGAATGCTGCTTACGACACTAAATCGCCTGTAGCAGAAACGACAACACAGAGCACACAGACCAAACAAGGAGACATCCCCCCAAGAGGATGGTCCAAGCTTGGCCTTACACACATCTGCACAGCAACAACAGCTGGAAGAAATGAACAAACGCAAATCAAACTTTTATTCCCGACCGACACAGCTTTTTTCCCCATCTTGAACAGCGTCCGACAAACACGCGGACGAACAGTCAACAAAAGAAAGGTGACCTCGGTTGGATTTCTACGAAAGAAAGTACATCTGAACTGTTTTCGTGAAGAAAATAGTTATTATGACCTTTCGGAGCTTGCACTCACCCATACCCCCAAGCCCAGAGTAGCGAGGGTTGCCCAGTGTGGCGGAGGAAGGTAGGGAAGGTAAGAAGAGGGCCGGGGAGGGGAGGGGGGGAGGGGGGGGGGGAGGGGGGGGGGGGGGGGGGGGGGGGGGGAAGGGGGGGGGGGGGGGGGGGGGGGGGGGGGCGATTGGGGTCAAAGTTAAAGACGAAGACAGATAGCAAGGATCAAGTGGCTGGGAATGCTATCGGCAACAGACAAGACAGCCTCCCAGCCCTCTGTAACATCCCACATGCTACACAACGGGGATACACCCGCGGAAGGTGGGAGTTACAGTCCTCCGCCACCCCACACGTGTTGCACACCGGCGGGATCAAGGATGCCGTTAGTAACATCAAAACAAACAAAAAATAAAGATAAAAAAAAAAAAAAAAAAAGAAAAAAAGAAAAAAAAAAAAGTGTGTACCAGAACTCGGCTTTTTTTTCTTCTCCTTTTCATTCCTTCTTTCCCGTCCCCCCCCCCCCCCCCCCCCCACACACACTGTCTCCTCTCCCTCCCACCCCAAGTCCTTCCCTCGATTCCCCCTTCCCGCTCCGTCCCCCCCCCCCCCCCCTTTCTCCTTCTCCGTCCCCCCCCTTCCTCTCCTACTTCTCCTACTTCATTTTGCCTCCTGACTCCCCCCGCTCCCCACTTCCGTGTGCATGCGTGCGCGCGCGCACACGCGCGCGTGTATGTGTATGTGCGCGCGCGCGCGTGCGTAGGTTCACGCGCGCCTCTCTGTGTGTGTGTGTGTGCGTGCGTGCGTGCGTGCGTCGTGTGTGTGCGTGTGTGTGTGTGCGCACTTTCGTACATGCGCGCATGTCTAAGCGTCGATAGGTATGTCAAAAACACCAACACCCGCGCCTGCATGTGTTTGACACAGCCGATCGGCTTTGGTCCCTGGCGGACAGTCTGGGCTTTTCCATGGTACCGGTCCCCAGACCCGGGATTCCACACGGGTAATCTCCCTTTGACAATCACCCCCCTCCTGACTCTCTCTTCCTAATCCTCATTAAAGTTCCAGTGTGTGTGGCCTGTGTTCCGTCGCCAACCTAGTCTGTCAGCACGCAGATGAAATGGACTTGGTCGTTGAGGGAAGAGGGAGAGATTTCACCGGCTGTGTGGAACTAGGTGCTACGCTGGAGTCGTTTGTTCGGGACTTCGCTCCTGGAGTTGGCAGCGCTTCCGCCAAGGAATGTCTGAAGCGACGACCCCAAGGTCAGATCTAAGCATAGAACCCCGCCTCCTCCCCCCCACACACACCTACACACTCCCCAACACACACGCACACACAAACACACAGGAGCAGGAGCGCGCGCGCGCACGCTCACTCACACACACACACACACACACCACACACAACGCACGCACACGCACTCTCTCTCTCTCTCTCTCTCTCTCTCACACACACACACACACTCACACACACACACACACACACACACACACACACACACACACACACACACACACACACGTACGCGCGCGCGCACACACACACACACACACACACACACACACACACACACACACGTACACACACACACGTACACACACACACACACACACACACACACACACACACACCCGCCCCCTTCACGCGCGTACGCGTGGACTCCCCTTTCCACTGAAGAACTAGAAATGCAGAGAATCTTCCTGCTGCCAAAGTTCAAGCCTGCTTCATGACTTGCTGCGTCAGTCACAAACAAGCTTATGTAAGGACACAAAAAACACTACAAGTACAATCCCATTTCTGGCACCTGTTGATTTCCTTAAAAAAAAAAAAGGAGAGAGAGAGAGAGAGAGAGAGAGAGAGAAGAGAGAGAAAGAGAGAAGAGAAGAGAGAAGAGAGAGAGAGACAGAGAGAGAGAGAGAGAGAGAGAGAGAAGAAGAAGAGAGAGGTCAGAAGAAGAAGAAGAAGAAGACGACGACGAAAATGATGAGGAAGAAGAAGAAGAAGAAGAAGAGAAGAAGAAGAAGAAGAATCTGGCGTAAACATGCCAACAGGAGGCAAGAATTCCTGGACTGCCGCGAACTTCGGGTAACACAAGTCAAAAGAGGAAAAAAAAAAAACACACAAAAAAACCACACAAAAAAACAGCCCCCGTATGGAGTTTGTGGTTTCACTTGCCGGCGCTTTGTAGTTTGATAACCAGGTTGTACCGCGTGACCTCAGGCCCACTGGTTCTCTCGGAGCAACCCCTGATGGAGGATGGCCACTGACGTGCCAATGCTGCCTGCACTAGCGGTGAGAGGTGGAGACTCGGACTCTTGAGTGACCATCTCCCGTCTGTCTACATCATCTCCAGTACTACACTTCATGTGTCAAATGTTGCGGGGACCTCCGGATTGATGAAACAAATAAAATAAGCACAAACACATACGCACGGACACACACGCAGAGACAAATCGCGCACCCGCGTGTGGCGTGTGCGCGCGCGCAAACACACTGGGGGGGGGGGGGGGGGGGGGAAAGAAAGAGAGAAACAGAATGAAAGAGAGAGAGAGGAAGAAAAAAAGACAGACAGACAGAAAGAGAGAGAGAGAGGAAGAAAGAAAGAAAGACAGACAGACAGACAGAGAGGGAAGGAGGGAAGGAGGGAATAAGGAAGGGAAGGAGGGTTAGAGAGCGAGAGAGAGGAGAGAGGAGGGAGAGGAGAAGGAGGGAGATAAGAGAGAGAGAGAGAGAGAGAGAGAGAGAGAGAGAGAGAGAGAGGGAGAGAGAGAATCTTAGTATCACTTATTTTGTTAGTGTTCGCAGTATCACACACTGTGTGACATGTTTCTTTTCATCATTTGTAACAATGTGAACAAAAGGCTAAACTGCAAGCTCCTCCCCCCCCCCCCTCCCTCCCACCCGTCCCATGTCCGCCCGACACACACCACACACACACACACACACACACACACACACACACACATGCGCGCACGCGCGTGCCTCCACGTGAGTGCAAATGCATTAGTGCCACACGTGCATCTGTCTGCGTCACGAGGCATACTAGTACAGTCGTGTAGTCGACAGACGCATTACATGCTGAACTAGTGGGGCTCACGGGACAGCGCTCACATCCGCCGACGTCCAACGGATCCTGGGTCAATTTGTCATTCCCACCAAGGGAAGTAATTTGTAGGCATACACTGCGAGATTTACTTCCCATGTGCCTTGTCAGGATATTTAAAAAAAAAAAAAAAAACGAAAAAAAAAAAAAAAAAAAAAAAAAACGAAAAAAAAAAAACAACAAAAAACAAAAACAAACCCCGAAATATTTCTGTTTAAAGTTCTAGAAATTTATACAGTTTACATTTTTTTTTTTTTTTTCCCGTAGAAAGGTATCAATTCGTAAACAAGAATTTCACAGAGTTTATGTTCACAGGACAATTGTAACTATCTTATCAATTTGTAAACGATAATTTCACAGTGTTCACGTGCGCAGGAAGATTGTAACAATATCATCAATTCATAAACCATGATTTCACATAGTTCACGTTCACCCGAAAATTGTCACAACTTTTGCTGAGCGGATCCTAATGATGGATCTGGATCCGTACAAACATTTTCATGGCTTCATCCCCAGGCCATATTATATCTGTCCACCATCTTTCATCAAAATTCGTTTAACAGTTTTTGCCTCATCTTTCTGACAGTCAGACAAACAAACAAACACACTGTTAAGAAAAATGAAACCCCCCCATGGCTGAGATAAACATGACATCAAATCAAAATTCATAAACATTCAAATCAAAATTTTAAAATATAAAATCAACATTTAAAAAAGCCAGCAATCGGACGAAAATTAAAACGAAAAAAAACAACACACAAAAAAAAAAAAAAAAGAAAAGAAAAGCGTGCAGCAGTGAGAGTAGTGATGACTGCATACAGCTTGGCCACCTGAGAGTAGGGGAAGGGGTCGGGGACGGGGGGAGGGGAGGGGAGGGGAGGGGGGGTCGTCTTCACTATGAGTGATAGATAAGCTATCTGTTCACCGACACTCACGTCACACCGCAAGCGAACCCTATGGGATGAGGTTTCTCTCTTCTCCTCGCTTACCTACTTTTAGCCTAAGGACAAAAAAAATGAAAGAAAAAAAAATCACCTGTGTCGATCCTAAATCTCTCTCTCTCTCTCTCTCTCTCTCTCTCTCTCTCTCTCTCTCCCTCCCCTCCCTCTCCTCTCTCTCTCTCTCTCTCTCTGAGAGAGATCCCCCCCCTCTCTCTCTCTCATCTCTCTCTCGAGAGAGAGAGATACTGAGAGAGAGATACTGAGAAAGAAAGAGACAGAGATGGATACTGAGAGACAGAGATGGAGAGAGACGGATACTGAGAGAGAGAGATGGATACTGAGATGAGAGAGAGAGAGAGAGAGAGATAGAGAGAGAGAGAAATGGATAGAGAGAGAGAGAGAGAGAGAGAGAGAGAGAGAGATGCTGGCGTGCGTTCTTTTTACACGCAGTAAGTATGTGATATGAGCAGATGAATCCAGGGTTTTTTTTTTGTTCTTTTTTTAATTATTCTGTCTTTCAGTCCTGACGGTCCAGCCCTCCCACCTAAAATGATCTTTCCCTGGCACTGCCATCAGGAACCACAACAGCGACCACTGTCCAACACAATCAGTGAAGCTAGCGTTGCTGAGAACGTTGAACACCTACGGTACTGAAGCAACATCATCATCATCAACAACAACAACAACAACAACAACAACAACAACAACAACAACAACAAGGAAAGCATAAAGACTGAGAGATTTCACGAACATAGCTAGGCTGGCTATTTTTTACTCCTAAACTGGCTATTTCTTTATTCCTAGACTGGCTTTTTTTTACTCCTAGACTGGTTATCTTTACTCCTGGCTATTTTCACTCCTAGACTGGCCATTTTTACCCCTAGGTTAACAAGGGACGACTGTAGCAGCTGAGCACGAACATGAGAATAAAAAAAAAAAAAAAAAAAAAAAAACGCAAAACAAAAAATGTCCGTACCTCTACTGTTCTCCCCTCTCCTACGACGTCCATCCTCAACACAGACCATTTCCGAACTGACCAGGAAGTGAGGGAGGAAGGGTGGAAGGGGAACGGAGGAGGGAGAGGGGGGCAGGGGGAGGGGGAAGGGGAGTGGGGAAGGGTGGGGGTGATGGACAAAAGCTTCACTTTGCAGCGAGACGTGTAACGAGATGGAGGGGGGTGGGGGGGGGAGGGGGGCGGGAGGAGGACGCAGATGAAGGCTGTCGAGACCCGAGGCGAAGGTGTGGGGGCCGGGGTTACGTTGACTGTCCGCGTTTCAGTCACCCAGCACAAACCTCTTCACTGAATTTAACGGGTGTTTGAAACAACTCCGCCGATCAACATGGACACACGAATCACAAGACAAAAAAGCACGACGCGTTTCGACCTCTTAGGTCTTCTTCAGGCCGAGATAAAACAACACTCAGGGCAACGGAAACGAAGAACGAGCCACCCACTTTTTATCCTCTCATATTCGGCTGAACATTTAGAACACACGAAATGTCTACGACTGAAGGTTTTAAGACAAGCTGTACAACGTTTGTGATAATGGACCGAGTCAAGTCTTGCTGTTATGATGACGTTTCTCGAGAGATAATTTCAAGAAAAAAAAAAAAAAAAGATACACATCCAATTGCAGCTGCGTGGTGAAATACCATTCACACAAAGCTAATTGTGTCGTGGACTCCACAAAAAGCCAGTGACGGCTGGACAAGCAAGCCGCTGTGATCACCTGGCGCCTAGGGGGGGGAGGGGGGGGGGGGGGGGGGGGGCGCGAGGGGGGAGGGGGTCCAGGGGGAAAGGGGCGGCTTTCATTAAAAACCACAGACCTTCATTTAACCACAGAGCTTTTAATGCTGATCTCTGGTGCTACACCATGTCACTGCACTCCCAGCAGCTCACAGACTCACCAGTGAACATATGAGCCAGCACACACGCACGTAACGCACGCACGCGCACAGCCACACACACACAACGCACGTCCACACACGCACAAGTACACACACACACATGCGCACACACACACACACACACACACACACACACACACACACACACACACACACACATGCCACACACACACACACACACACACACACACACACACACACACACACACACACACATTTCACAACGCCACCAAACTAAACGGAACCAGAAAGACAGGCACACACACAGTGTGGTTGATGGGGAAAGCTTCCATTAGCTGAAGTCTCTGATAAGCCTCATCACAGTCTTCTGCTTGATATGTCATTTATACCCCCCCCCCTCCCTCCCTAGCCTCAACCCAGGCCTTTTCTTCCAGCCCCCCCCCCCCCCCCCCCCCCCCCTCATCCTCGCCCCTCTCCTCACAGCACTATTAACATTAAAGATTTCATGGAGGGGGGGGGGGGGGGGGGACCGACAAAGAAATGAGAACAGAAAGACAGGATCAAAAAAAAAATCAGCAAAAGCACATACAAAAACAAAACAAAAAAGAAAAAATTCAGACCTAAAAAAACAAAACACACACACACACCTAACCAAACCAACTCAAACAGAAATAAATGAATAAAAGAAAAGTTGTTCAGAAACAAACCAAGAACAAAAAGGAAGGGAAAGCCAGGTTTGCCTGTGTGTTTGTGTCTTTTTCTCTCTGTCTGTCTGTCTGTTCTTTCTTCTTTCTCTCTTCGTTTCACGTCGCAGACCAGAAAACGCACACAAACTGGTGGAGAAGAAATAACCGTGTACGAACAACAAGCACCATTACTGGACGAAAGACAAAAGAAAAGAAAAGTTCAAAGAAAGAAAGAGAAAGACAATTAATCGAATGAAACGCCAACGGGGGAGGGGGAGGGGGGGAGAAAAGAGCACACAAAAACCGAGAGAGAGAGAGAGAGAGAGAGAGAGAGAGAGAGAGAGAGAGAGAGAGAGAGAGAGAGAGAGAGAGAATCAAAAGCGGGATGGATGGAAAAAAAAAAAAAAAAAAAAAAAAAAAAAGGGGGCATCAAATGACCTGCTCTTTTGCAGTAATCCCACAGACCAAGACAGAGGTGGTGCAACAACAACAACCACCACCACCACAACAACAACAACAACAAAGAAGCCCAGCCCCAAAAAAGATGGCCCTGGACCTTAATCTATGTCATTGGCCACCTAAGCTGCTGCACACAAGAAGGAAAAAAAAAAAAAAACAACCCAAAACATCTACAGCCTAGACAGACAGCTAAAGAAGCAACAACAAAAACAGTCCCCTCCCCATAGGATGGCATGTTCTGGTCTTTGATGCCAACCTGGCCAGAGGCAGAGAGAGACGGGGAAAAATCAAACGTTAGCATGAACAGGGGAAGATTGAAAGAGTAGGCCACACGCACTTTGTGTACATATATGTATGTGCTATGCGTGTGCATGTGCGCACACATACATGCACACACACACACGCGCGCGTGCGCGCGCACGCGCAAATACACGCACATACAAACCGCACATGCCAATATTCATACAAAGTATGTACATAATGTGTGCATGCGCGCGCATACATACATACAAACACACATGCACGTGCATGTGCAAGCACACACCCATGCAAGCACGCATGCTTGCTTACAGCACTCTCGTACACACACACACACACACACACACACACACACACACACACACACACACACACACATGCAAGAGTGCTTGCTTACACACTCTCTCATACACAGACACAGATACATGTGCTTTCTCTCTCTCTCTCTCTCTCCACACACACACACACACACACACACACACACACACACAACCTCACATCCTCATTGTACATTGTTTCTTTGCCTGTCTGTCCATCCGATATTCTCTGTCTGTCAGTCGGTCAGTATCTCCCACCGCTGTTTGTCCGTCTCTGTGTCTGTCAGGCTTAGGTTTCTGTTTTCTGTTTCTGTCTCTGTATCGCTCCATGTGTTGGTTTGTGTCTGTCTCTGTGTCTGTGTGCCCACTGCTTATCTCTGTTGCTCTCGGGCTGTGCATGTTTGTCTCCATTGCTCTCTGCTCTCTGATGTTTGTCTGTGTCTGTCCACCAGTCTCTCAGACTTAACTTTTCGCACTTCTCTATTGGCTGCCTCAATGCGTGTGTGTGTGTGTGTGTGTGTGTGTGTGTGTGTGTGTGTGTGTGTGTGTGTGTGTGTGTGCGCGCGCATGCATGCATGTGTGCGTGTGTGTGTGTGTGTGTGTGTGTGCGTGTGCGTGCATGTGTGCGTGTGTGTGTGAATGCGTGCATGTGTTTGTGTGTGTGTGTGCGTGCTTGCATGCGTGCGTGAGTGCATGTGTATGTGCGCACGTGCGTCTGCATGTGTGCCCACAGAAAGGGGACAAGTGCAACAGAGAGACAGACAGAGAGAGAGAGAGGGACAGGGAGGGAGGGGGGGGCGGGGGGGGGGGGGGGGGTGGACATGCAATTATCAAAGGATCAAGCGTTTCCCAGAGACAAGCCACCAGAGCCGGCACAAAGCACGTTTAAAACGAGGGGAGATCACTGGCTCTCCCGAGCCCTAACAGCCTCTGTCACCACCACCACCACCCCTCCCACCCCCTACCCCTATTCCATCTTTTCTTACCCAACCCATGCAAACATATCCCCCACCCTCACCCCCTTCCCTCCCTTTTCCAGTCAGCTCGGGGTGGGAGCCGGGAACTACTGTTAGCCCTTTAAACTTCACAGCCTGTCAGACAACTGGACGCAACGACAGACAGCCTGCAAGTGGACAGGGGAGAGAGGTCGTGGTGGTGGTGGTGGTGGTGGTGGTGTTGTGAAAAGAATATGGTGAGAAAAATGATGACTTACTGCAGATGGAAAGGGATGCAAAAAAGCTGAAAAAAAAAGAGAGACATGGGTGGGTGGGTGGGTGTGGACGGAGTGGTGATGAAAGGTGGTGTGGGGGGGGGGGGGGGGGGGGGGAAAAAGAGAAAAAGA
Source organism: Conus betulinus (assembly GCA_016801955.1). NCBI lineage: Eukaryota > Metazoa > Mollusca > Gastropoda > Neogastropoda > Conidae > Conus > Conus betulinus. The sequence goes on from JADBJO010001610.1 coordinate 300,544, forward strand.
GAAAAAAGAGACTGATGAAGACAGACAGAGAGACAGAGAAAGGAGAAAACGAGAGGAGACTGAAGAAGACAGACAGACAGACAGAGTTAGGAGAGAAAAAAAGAGAAGACTGACTGATGAAGACAGAGAAAGGAGAAAAAGAGAGGTGGAGACTGATGAAAGACAGACAGACAGAGAAAGGAGAAAAAGAGAGGAGGAGACTAAGGAAGACAGACAGACAGAGAAAGGAGAAAAGGAGCTGAAGAAGGACTGATGAAGAAGACAGACAGACAGACAGAGAAAGAAGAAAAAGAGAGGAGGAGACTGACGAAAAGACAGAGAAAAGAGAAAAAGAGAGGAGGAGACTGATGAAAAGACAGACAGAGAAAGGAGGAAAAAAGAGAGAAGAAGTCTGATGAAGACAGACAGACAGAGAAAGGAGAAAAGGAGCTGAAGAAGACTGATGAAGAAGACAGAGAGACAGAGGAAGAAGAAAAAGAGAGGAGGAGAGTGATGAAAAAAAACAGAGAAAAGAGAAAAAAAGAGAGAAGAAGTCTGATGAAGACAGACCGACAGAGGAAGGAGAAAAAGAGAGAAGAAGACTGATGAAGACAGACAGACAGAGGAAGGAGAAAAAAGAGAGAAGAAGACTGACGAAGACAGACAGAGAGACAGAGAATGAAGCCATCAAAGAACATTCAGGCTGGTCCCAAGCGATAGGTAAGGTGAGGTGATGTCACTTGTAGCCATTCTGACCGCAAACGGCCATATCAGGGCTGTCACCGCGTTGAAGTCAGCTCACGACTCATTCAAAAAACAAAAACAACAACAAAACAAAAACAAGATGCAAAGCATTCAAACATACTCCCAGTTTATCTTGAATACGCACGAGATGTTCCATAAAGAGGAAAAAACCGTTTTGGGCCGTTATTGCCATTAGTAACGGCTATTCTGGTTAACATCGGCCATATCATCTGTGAAAACATAGTGAACATACCTACATTTTTGAGAAAGATCGGCCAAGTACTTTCTGAGATTTTCCATACAGAAGAAAAATTATGGGCCGTTATATCCGTTAGTAACGGCTATAACGATGAAATAAAACATCGGGCATCATCTGTGATCCAAAATGAATATACCTACAAATTTCAGAAAGATCGGCCAAGTACTTTCTGAGATATTCCATAAAAAAAAAAAAAAAAAAACCGATACGGGCCGTTGTAGCCGTTTGGCATCTTACTGCACACACAGATGTGTTTCTAACTTCTTTGCAGTTGTAATTTTGGCATTTTCATGCATACACAGATGTGTGTTTCTAACTTCTTTGCAGTGTGTTTCAAAACGGAGTGACTGAGGGCGGAAAATGAAGCAAAATTTGGAAAGAGAGATGGTTATTTAACCGACAAGGACATAGACAAAGTACAGGCAAGACACAGTGTTCTTGTCCTGTACTTTCTTTGTCTATGTCCTTGGTGGTAACTAACCCCCCTCTCTTTCTAAATTGTTCTTTGCAGCATTACTTTTCGCATTTTTAATGGACACACAGATGTGTTTCTAACTTCTTTGTAGGTTTAATTTTGGCATTTCAGTGCACACACAGAGATGTGTTTCTAACTTCTTTGTAGATTTAATTTTGACATTTCAATGCACACACAGAGAGATGTGTTTCTAACTTATTTGTAGGTTTAATTTTGGCATTTTTCAATGCACACACAGAGATGTGTTTCTAACTTCTTTGTAGGTTTAATTTTGCTATTTCAATGCACACACACTGAGATGTGTTTCTAACTTCTTTGTAGGTTTAATTTTGGCATTTTAATGCACACACACAGAGAACTTCTTTGCAGTGTTAATTTCAGCATTTTAACGCCCACACAGATGTCTTTCTAACTTCTCTGCAGTGTAATTACTTTTGGCATTTTACTGCATACACATACAGAGATGTGCTTCTAACTTCTTTGCAGTTTTTTCATCCTGG
>JADBJO010001610.1:307500-315000 GCA_016801955.1 Conus betulinus
AGGTGATTCAAGGACAGGAACAGAGGCAGTGCATCTAGCACAGACAACCTGGGAGGTGATTCAAGGAGAGGACAGAGGCAGTGCACCTAGCACAGACAACCTGGGAGGTGATTCAAGGAAAGGAACAGAGGCAGTGCATCTAGCACAGACAACCTGGGAGGTGATTCAAGGAAAGGGAACAGAGGCAGTGCATCTAGCACAGACAACCTGGAGGTGATTCAAGGAAAGGAACAAGGCAGAGCAAAAATGTGCAACAGAGAAAAATGTGCAAAACACACCATCTTTACAGGACAGGAACCTCTCATGGGATATTAATCCGCACATCTGAACATGGAAAAGAAATCTTTCAACAAAGGGAGTGTATATTTCACAAAGTCTATATTGGAGGGGTTTTAAAAAGTATTTTTATTCTCATATCTTCCATCATTGTATGGTTTTCATTTCATCGACCTCATGAATGCAAGACAACAATCCAATATTTCCTGAACAATGTTGGCAAAATTAATCATTTCACCATTTTTTTTTTTAAAATAAAAGAAACCTCTTCATGGTCAGGTGTCAGATTATATATTTGTGTTTCTCTGGCTCTCTACCGTCTTTATGTGTTGTCTTTACTGTGTTGTCTTTGCTGTGTTGTCTTTATGTGTTGTCATTATGTGTTGTCTTTACTGTGTGTACATGCACACACAAGCGTACACTTGTATAGTTGTACATGTACATATGTGTGTGAAATATGTCCATGTTCAAGTGCATGGCTGAGAGCTGTGGATGCTTTGTTTCATATTCACTGTCCTCTGTCTCCTCCAACACATCTCTTCTCCCCCCACCTCCCCGCCAATGCTCTCCCACTGAACACATACACACATGCCTGCATACATACTTGCCTACAGATATGCTTGAACACACACACACACACACACACACACACACACACACACACACGTAAACACACACAAATGCAAAAAAACTTGCATTTATCCACTTACCTATGCGTGTAAACACACACACACACACACACACACACACACACACACACACACACACAAACACACACACACACACACACACACACACACACAGCTTACAGTCAAACTAAACATTTCAACATTTAAACAACAACATACGAGCAAGCATAAGAAAAAAAAAAAAAAAGCAGAAGAGGAGATGCACACATTCCAAACTAAAGTAAAATAGACATTTAAAACTAAAACAAATTAGAACACACAAACCAAGGTCTCACCTCAGCATTATGCTTCTCTTCAGCCTGAAAAAGAAAAGAAAAGGAAAAAAAAATTGCATTACTTTTGGTTATTTCATTTCTGTCTGCTGACACCTGCATGATCGTGTCCCTTAACTCATGTAACTGAAATACAATACTGCATAATCCCAGGCATCAGAAATAACAGATTACAAAACTATCAACTTCATGGCTTCTGTTGTGTCTTTTTAACGATGGAATAGAGTAACACAGACTTTTATCAGTCATAATCACTTTTTTTTACATTATCAATATTTTTTTTTGTCTTATCAATATTTTTTTTTCCTTTTGTCTTCTTCCTCAGCTCTGTGGACAGTTATTAGGGCACCAGACTTAAGACCATTTGACCGGGTTCATTCAGTGGTGTGCCAAGCCCTGATCTCTCCTCCAAATGTTCTGCCTGTCCATATATTGGTCAAGTCCATCAGTATACTCTGTCTGACTTTGACAAGTGACAGCACTCACATGTCTACTGGAGCAACTCTGATGGAAAAGACACTGGTTGTCAAAGGAATAAAAGAGCTTCTACATTACAGTTGAACCAACAGTCTACAGTTTGTTGTTGTTGTTGTTATTGTTTTTTTTTTTTTGCATACACAAGACTGATACTCCTGCGGACTCTCCCTGTATAGACAGGCAAGGATTAATCCCATCTACCCAACAGAGGGAACAGAGTCTTGTGTGTATGACCGTTTGTTATCCTGCCTTTAAGGCAGCCATACTCCATCTTCGGGGAAGGTGCATGCTATGTGTAACGTGTCATCCATACCAACGGCCAAACTGGCCTTCTCTTCCGAAAGCTGGTGATGGGATTTGACATGTGTGCAAAGATGTTATGTATGCGTTCACACACTGAACCTCAGTTTATAGTCTCATTCGAAGGACCGTATGGGAAATGGAGTCAGAACCAATGTTAACTCCGAAGGAAAAATCCCCCTGTACTGAAACGTCCCAGCAGGAGATTCGAACCCGCAACCCCAAGATTACAAGTCTGGCGCTCTACCACTAGGCCATTCTGGCCCCCAATAGTCTACAGTGATCTCTGATCAAAATGGTTTACAAAGGAATCAAACAGCTGCTATAGTACCTAATGGTCTATGATGATCTTTGATCAGAACACCGCATCTGCACACCCTGAGTGAGAAAAGAATCTCTCACAACTGGGCTCTGACCATGAGTCATGATATTATCAACATTCTGTCAGTCTTGAGTTCTTCATTCATCCCACAGGACTGGCGTGATATTTGGATGGCACATGCAGGTTGGTTCCTGTACATGTGAATCAGAACTTCAAAACACTGAAATGCACAAGTGTCCTTTGAAAATCAAACTTCCTCATGTTGCGAGGGTGAAGTCCACAATGTATGAGAAGTAAATTGATTTTCCAGTCGGTCGGTGTGAACAGCGGAACACTGCATGGCAAGGGAAGTGACTGATTTTCCACTGTGTGAATAGCCCAAGTCCGCAATGTAAGGGAAGTAACTGATTTTTCACTCTGTGTGGATCGCTGGTCCACAATGTAAGGGAAGTAACTGATTTTCCACTCTGTGTGCATAGCTGAAGTCCAGCCAGTGTTTATGTAATCCAAACTGAAAATTGCCAGAGGAAATGCTGGCATGAAGTTCTGGTTTTCATGAGATGAAATCTTCACACCAAATTAAGCTGATTCATCTCGGAATTCAACTGAAACCAGTCAGGCCATTGTTTCCTTCATGCAGTTAAGGGTGATTTCATGCAGCAGTAATTTCAGAAACAAACCCAGTATTTCCAGAAAAACTGGATAACTGAAAAGTGCAATGTTGTGCATTACATTACAAGCTGATGTCAAATTCATTTCTGAATATAATACAGACATAGAAAGGCACGTGCACACACACACACACACACACACACACACACACACACACACACTATTCCCTCTATAAATGTAGATCAAGCTAACTTGGCATTACAGACTGAACAACGTCAATGTTCACACAATATGAATTTCATCAACAGACTGCCACATGTGACCAAATGGACACTCACCGAGGAATAGACGGAGTGGGATGATGATGTGGAGACCAGAGACAGATTGGATCCATGCACTGAAATCCAAGGCAAACAATTCTACCATTGAAATCCATGGCAAACAACTCTATCATTGAAGTCCAAGCAAGGCAAACAACTCTATCATTGAAATCCAAGGCAAACAACTCTATCATTGAAGTCCACGGCAAAGAACTCTATCATTGAAGTCCAAGGCAAACAACTTTATCATTGAAATCCAAGGCAAACAACTCTCTATCAGCCATCGCCTGTAACTCTACACCTCCATCTCTTGACATACTTTCCCACATCATCAGCACAACAGAGCAATCTAAAAAGAAATGAAAAACACTTTGGAATCAATAGAAGTAAAAGGGTATAAACGAACAGGCATACAATGCATGCAAAAGCACATGCAAAACACACACACACACACACACACACACACACACACACACTTTACAACATACTTCCTCCTTATTCATCAAAATTTGTCCCTGGATAATAATGTTCACAAAGTCTTGACAGAGAGTTTCAGATGGAACCAGAAGAAAAGCCAGAAACAGAAGAGGAATAAAATGAGAAGAAAAGGAAAAAAAAAACAATAATGTGTGAGAAGGACAAGGCAAGAAGACAATGAAGCAAACTAGAAACACCCCTTCATAGACTCTGATGTGTAAACATGATGAAATAAATTCCAAATGTTGAAAGTCATTATGTTCATAATCAACCGAATGAGCATGTCTTATTAAGAGTATTCTTGATACTCAATCTTTCAAATAATCAAGCATAATGCTGCAATCATGTTCAATCTTTCAAATAATCAAGCATAATGCTGCAATCATGTTCAATCTTTCAAATAATCAGCATAATGCTGCAATCATATTCAATGCTGACTGAAGACAAAAAAAAAAAAAAAAAAAAAGCTGAAGCAGACAACAGTGAGTACATCAACTGGGCTTCTGGTCAGGTAGTCCACCAATCACTAATCCACCAAACACTAGTCCACCAAACACTAATCTACAAAACGCTAATCCATTAAACACTAATCCACCCAAACACTAGTCCACCAGACACTAATCCACCAAACACTAATCCACCAGACACTAGTCCACCAGACACTAGTCCACCAGACACTACTCCACTAGACACTAGTCCACTAGACACTAGTCCACCAAACACTAGTCCACCAAACACTAGTCCACCAGACACTAGTCCACCACACACTAGTCCACCGAACACTAGTCCACCAGACACTAGTCCACCAGACACTAGTCCACCAGACACTAGTCCACCAGACGCTAATCCACCCAAACGCTAATCCATCAAACACTAGTCCACCAAACACTAGTCCATCAAACACGAATCCATCAAACGCTAATCCACCAAACGCTAGTCCACCAAACACTAATCCAACAAACACTAATCCACCAAACACTGATCCATCAAACACTAATCCACCAAACACTAGTCCACCAAGTCAGGAGTCCACCAAACATTAATCCACCAAACACTAATCCACCAAACACTAGTCCACCAAACACTAATCCATCAACACTAGTCCACGAAATGCTAATCCCATCAAACATTAGTCCACGCAAGGCTAATCCAAACACCAGTCCACCAAACACTAGTCCACCTAACACTAGTCCACCAAACACTAGTCCGCCAACCAGCTGCTGTGGCAAAGTGGTTAGCGTCACGGACTCCTGGCTGGGAGATCATGGGTTCGATTCCCATCAGAGTCATGTGGGCTTATCTGCCCACTACCCAGAGTTGAATTTGCTGTGGACTCAGTGGGGAAGGAAGACTGGGACCACACAGTCAATTTTCATCCACTTAATGGATGCGTTTCTGAGAGTGTTGCTCAAATTTCCTGACCAACACTGCAGGTGCCTGTATCTCTCGGGCCTGGTTGACGCCGGGATATATTATGAAAGGAAGCGTAGAGTACAGCCCTGTCATATAGTCTCAGACTGAAATGAAAATCCGTAGCATCATCTTAATCATCCTCATTCTCATCAATTGGCATAAAAAAAAAAAAAAACAACAGTCCCCAATTTTGTGGCCCTTCATGCCCTGCTCTCATGGTGACCTAAACTTTGATGTCCTCTCTCCACGTCTGTGGCCTTGGTCTGGTTCCGTGTGGGACACCGGTATTGGTGGGTCCATGGGGGCTGTCGCTGGACGGACGTGGTGGCGCCCTCTGGAGGGAGAGCTCACTCACGCGGGCTCCGCGACTGAGCAATTATTGTTGTCAGTAGGGGGTTTAGTAGGTGGTGTCCTGCATATGTTAGATCAGAACAGGCACCACTGAACACCACCGAAGTGACTCGGCAGCAGTGCAGTGTCTCCTCCGGTGGGTTGCCACTTGACGACTTGACATTCACTGCTCCCTGTGGATTGCTGGTGCCGGGGCTGTGGCAGGGCCGACTGGGCTGTGGACGGGGTGTCGGAATAAGCGGCATGGGTGCACTACCTCTGGCACAGAGGTGGCGCAGAGGTTGGGACAGCAAAAAAAACACTAGTCCACCAAACACTAGTCCACCAAACACCATCCACCAAACACTACTCCACCAAACACTAGTCCACCAATCACCGTTCACCAAACAGTAGTCCACCCAAACACCAGTCCACCAAACACCAGTCCACCAATTACTTTCAGGCATTACGTATGAAGGTCAGTGACTGGTGAAACAAATGCCTCTTTCAATTATCTGAGCCCAGCAATCTTTACGATAACAATTATGTGATTCAACTGATGACAAAAAAAAAAAAAAAAAAAAAGACATAACAACAACAAAATTCAAGCTTGTCTGTCTTCACTACTTTATACAACATGAAAAGAAATATTTATTTTGCACTACAAATCAACAATTTCTGTCTTGGTAGCAGTTTTTTCAAATGAAACATAACTTTTCATAGGTCAGGCTGAAGAGGAGGTGAGGAAGACAACGGGGGTGGGGGAGGAGTGGCAGGGGGAGGGGGGGGGGGGGGGGGGGGATGAAGGGGTTGCTGGTAAGATCTCTCTACAGTCGCACAGATTGTGAAGGCATCAATAAAAAGAGAGACTTCCATTGAAAACAACAATGAACACTTCACGTCATGCCAGATTTAAATCAATGGAATGGAGAATCACATATCAAAGGGAAAATGATGGAACTAGAAATGGTGGAATACCTACGTCAACACAACAACAAAACAAACGTCAACACAACAACAAAACAAAGACACACTCTAAACCTTTCAGAAACTTTATAAATACAACCCATATACATATATATATATATATATATATATATATATATATATAAACAAGCAAACAATAAGAAAAAGCAGCCATTAAAAGCAAGATAACAAAAACCAAAGAAACATCAATCATGCTTACGAAAACAAGAGAACCGAGCATGCGTGTTGGTTGTTTGGTAAATGCACATCGTGCAGGCTGCAACAAAATTGTCAACAACAAAATAAAAAAAAACTACAATGACTTGCAGTAAAATGCACAGCAAGAAAATTAATCACACATACACCCGCATGAAATGAATATTCACTAGAACAAAAAAAAAAAAAAAATAGTAACTCAATAAAAATGAGGTGAAATGTAATTCATAGCCAAATTAATGAAACTACAATCTCGTGTTACAAACAAAAGCAACTAAAGGGGAGGGGGAAAACAAAAGGGGGCTGAAAATAAATGTGAAGGAGTTCCCTCCCATCATAGACCGACTCACCAGAAGACAGATAGGCATAGTCACTGAAATAGGCATAGTCACCCATAGTGGACGACTTGGGAAGACCTGAGAAAGAAAAATCAACGTACGACCATGCATCAAGGCTAACAAAATGGTTATTGTCTCCAGAGAAAAGAAAAGTAAGAAAAAGAAAAAACAAAGAAGAAAAAAAAGAACGCCATTGTTTCGTACGGAACGTCGACACTGACCACATGCAACGATGTATTATTAGATTTAAAAGACAAAATGCACAAAATACAAACACACTGTAAGATCACACAACAAGGAAGCAGATAACATGAATAGAAATAATCTATTTTTTGACAATGTTTTGAAAGATCGTATGCTAATTGTTCAACGCTATGAATCAAACGTCAAATTTTCGCTTTCCATACACGATTTCTAACTGCTATTGAACTGTTTTGCATCCAGTTAATCCACTGTCATCACAGGAGGATTTACCACCCCTTCCACTTACCA
>JADBJO010001610.1:320000-332500 GCA_016801955.1 Conus betulinus
CAGGTGGGACTGGTCCCGTGTTGGTCTCACTGTCCCGCTTGGTCCCCGGCCCCGGGGAGGAGGCGTGGTCCCCCCGCATGAAGGTCCGCTCGCTGTCACCGTAGCCGCTGTCCCCCTGCGGGGAGAACTCGGGGTGGCTGGCGGTGGACAGCTTCCTGTAGACGCTGTACTCCTGCTGGTCGCTGCGAGTGGTCCAGGCCCCCAGGGAGTATGGGTAGCCGTAGTCGCTGGGGTCGCTGCTCTCAGCAGTTTGTTGCTGTGCTGGGGCAGGGAGTACTTCCGCCAGCCGGACGGGGTGCCACCGAAGCCCGAGTCACTGTAGTAGTCGGAGCCCATGAAGGCGCTGGTGCCCAGGTTGGGTGTCCTCTTGCCTGTGCCTCCCTGAGGAGAATAGCACGACAGCATGCTTGTGATCAGTACAGCGATTACGACGTGTTATGCAAAACCCTGTTAGATCTCTTGACTAACCCATAAAGCCACGTTTTTTTTTTTCACGAAAATCTCTACCTCCATTCCCAAGCCCACCCATTTCCCACATACTTACCTCTATCCACATAAATTATATATGCTTACATATACACATTCACACACACATGCATTTGCTCATACACACACAAACACACACACACACATGCACACATGAACACACCACATACACACACACACACAACACACACACACTCCCCATAGATACATACACACACAAAACCATAACTACCACCACCAATGAATGATTAAGCCATACCATCTTTTTTTTCTCAAACATTCAGTACTTCAAGCAGACATAAATACACTATCAAAACATGAGTCTCGGACCAGTCATAACGCAAGAAGAAGAGTGAGGACGATAACCCATGATAGCCATGCCAAACACAACATGCACCAGGTGACATCCGGTGCACCCTTACCTCTGTCAGTGGCTGCCCATGATGCATGAAGCCCCTGTGGATTTCCCACAGGACACGTTTCAGGCTGCTGTACACCTGGCTGTCCGACAGAGCTCCCTGGGACGACCCTGTCAGGTTTTCATCCGTGCTGATCTCTGCGATGGTGTCGCTGATGTCGCCACTGCTCACCGAGCTGCTGTCGTCAAAGCTGAAACAAAACCAAGTGGTCAGCGCAGTGATAGACCAAAAATGATCTTTGGAACAGTCTGCGGACTTCAAAGCTAAATCAAAACAAACTGTTCAGTGCTGACACTTTGGTTGAACGGTAGGAAATTCCTCAAGTGATAGAGCAAAAAATGATCATTGGTACAGTTGGAAATAAGGTGCAGAATGTGCAACAGTGAACTGATATGGGGTGTGGGTAAAACAGGAACATTATTACTGAAACACATACGTACACTCTTATATATATATATAAACAAACACCAAAAACATATATTTGCACTTGCGCAAGTGCACTCTCACACACATACACACAACACACACACACACACACACACACACACACACACATTCTTCTCCCTCCGTCCCCCCCTGACCCCACCCCAATCCCTCCCCACCTCCTTTCCTTTGTTTTCTCCTTTCTTCAACACTTTTACACTCACACACCCTCCACAGTCCTTCATTCCCCTCCCCCCCATTCCCCCCCCCCCCCCCCCCCCCCCCCAACTCTCAAATTGAACTGTAGGTGAAAGATGTTCATCAAGACTTCTTTTCCTCCACGTGTCGTGCAGCCATTCTTTCTACTAATCATATGGAAGCTAACACCCAGTCACAGATCCCGTGAATCACATAGCCCAACAAACATCTTCAAAGACCAGAGGCTGAGATGAAAAACAAAGATGAAATTCAAACAATCTGGTTTCTAATTCAGTTTCATTCAGTTTGAAAATACACGTGCTCCTTAATACAAAGCGTAGTCTCTGCAAGCTGGTCAAGCTGGAAGTCAAAAAGCAAATTTTCTTTGATTATGTTCAGTTATTATTCAGCTGTACATACAAAAAATAATCATTTTTTTTTTTCTGAGTGGTAGAAGGACCAGTCAGAATCATCCCTTTCCTACAGCCTTGTGCCAGAACAGACTCTCATGATCTTCCTTCACTGCATCATACCACACCTCACCCGATCCCACCCACCCCCTGCACTGCACAGTGAGATTGTTTTCCCCATGACCTAGGTCCTGCTGTGACCAGTCTGGTTCTTCACAGCTGATTTGTGGTTCACAGACCCACTGTGTATTTGTAAGCGGCCTGCTGATTTGCCTGCTCATTGGCTGTCAGAATCACAGGTATGTTGACAGGCTAGTTGGAAGATGGCTTCCTCTGTGATTCATCTTTAAATCACTCATTTGTGTCTGCTAGAAGAGAACTTGAAAACATAAGATCAATCCACATGTTACCATGGAAATCTTCATGCCAGCAGTCTCTCACTTGATCAACTTAACGAGACAAACGTTGCACATTTAAGACAACAAATGTCATTGAAGATTCTTAAACCACTCTTCCCTTCTCCTCGCCAACCACCACAGACATCTGGACATTACCTGTCATCATCTATCAGACCCGATGACTTCTGCATGCATTCTTTCACTGCCTGCATGCCCTCTCTGAACCGCTGCTGAAGCCGACGGGCGTACAGCGAAGCACCGCCTTCACTCAGATAGCCACTGGACCAATCATCAGAGCGGTTGTTGCTTTTCAAAATGTCCCCGTCAGACATGTAGCCGGACACATAGTCGTAGGTGTCCATGTCGGAACTGTAGTCCGTGTCATTGCTGACACTGGCTCCGGTGGAGTTGGCCCGCTGAATCATGTGTCCAGAATGGAATTTTGCCCGGCTCCATCATGGGCCGGTTGACGCCATAGCCCTGACTCTGCGCTCTTGCTGGGTAGACAGAAGCAGGAGGTACTGAAATTCCTGGAATGTGAAAATTACGGGTGTTGGACAGCCCTGCATACCCTGTGTACCCACGGAAGTAACCGTAAGGCAACGCCCGCATGATCGGCTGCATCGGTTTGATGTCCATAGCCTCACCAGTGTCATCTACAAAGGTTGTCTTCTCCTCATTACCGGCAAACGTGGTCTCTTTTCCCGACTGTGGTCTGGTTTCAGTGCGCACTTCAGTGTCAAAGGTGGTTTCAATCTTCTCTCCGTGATGAGGCTGGACGATGGCAATGTTGTTGGCCGGCTTGCCGTGATGAGAGTTCAGCATTTTGACCCCTAACCTTGGTGAGTTGGTGGTGGTGGGGGAGGAGGCCATGTACGGGCCTGGGCGGCATGGCTGAAGCTGCTGGCTAACAGCTTCCCTGGACTTCCCTGGCTGGGGTCTTTGTGTAGCGGCGCAGGGGAAGACCGATCGGGAGGCATCTGGTCAGACTCTTCTGCGGAGGGCTTCTGCCCACGTCTTGGACTTGACCTCTCCCCTTTCGGGCTGACCTTTTCACCCTGATGATGCATCTTTGGGCCGGACGGCTCATGCTCTCTTGCTCTGCCATGGGGCTGCAGTGTCCGTTGCTGGCCTGCAGTTTCTGCTGTGCCGACGCCTCCATGGCTTTGTGCATGGAGGACTTCTTCAACACCGAGAGGTTGGTCTGTGTGTTGCTGTCTGTTTTCGTGGCCTTTGTGTGTGAGGTGGGTTTCACAACGTTGACGGCGGCCGATGAACTGGGTGACGCCGCCTGCTGGGAGGTGCTGGGGCTGCTGACAGGGCTGACGGTGGCCGTCTCCTTCTGACTTCTCTCCCCTGACTCTGGCAGGCGCTGGGGCTCCTTGCCCTCCCAGTTCTGCTGAGGAATGTTGACGGGAACATAGTGCGGGTGCAAGGGTGCCGCCAGACTGTAGTCAGAGAACCCGTGCTGCCTCTGGTCCTCGCTGACCCTGCGCTGCTCTTTCCCCCCCTCTGTCTCTCCAGACTCTGCGTCTTCAGCTTGTTGCTGCTGTTGTCTCCACTGCCGTTCATGTCCAGGCTCTGTGTGTGGACCACAGAACATAACAATCAGAATGAAAACAAGTGACGGTATTCACACAGAATTAGATCCTGCATTCAAAAACATATCAAAGCACTTGTACAAGTCATTTGCATACATGCACATCACAACTCAAAAAACAGTTGCAAGCACATATCTAAACAAAGGAAAAAGATAATTAAATCTTGTTTGGCAAGATTTTCAACATCATGTCCGCAGGCACATAAACATTTACAAAATAGATAAACGTACAAACTGAAGGAAACCACACACACACATGTGTGCACTCGCACACACACACACACACACACACACACACACACACACACACACACACTTTCAGTATCAGTTCTCTTATAACCTTGTCTCACAAATGCTAAGAAATAGTCCCAGAAACACTTTTCAGATTGCTGCATACCAAATCAGCGCTTCACTGAATCAAAATATTTGTGACAAAGGGTTGCCTGGTCATTCAGTGAGGGACATCATACGCTTTTGAAATCTTAACATGTCCATCTGAATATTGGGTTTCTGATAAAATTGTCTAAATTCTGTAGCCATTCCACTTTGTAGGAATTCCTGTTAAGAAAAAAATCCGATCATGAGCCTACCGCAGTGAAGACAGGCAGACAAAGAATGAATGTGGGACAGCAAAAAAAAAAAAAAAAAAAAAAAAAAAAAAATTAATTAAAAAAAAAAAAAAGAACAAAGAAAGAAACAACATGAAGGGCATCTAGAAGAATGAGGAGATCTGCCAAGGGCCCAGAGTCTAGAGTCATTCCTTTTGCGCACGTTTATCAATGAAAAGTTATTTCCAGGGGAGGTAACCACTGGTGATGGAATGGACTGAAGCAGTTACTCCCTGTATACACATATGTTTAAAAAGGAAAATTCAAATATATGAAATGTTCATGTTTACTTTGCTAAAAAGCTGACATCCCATGAACACTAGATAGTTATGAACTGTGACAGTAACCACACTTTGTTGTTGTTGTTGCTCAGTTGAAAGTTGTGTGATTATTCCTCATCAGTAATGTGAACAGAGTCTGGATCTATCAGCGTTTCATCTGGATCCACAGCCATGCACCATCATTCCACCAAGTGTCATCAAAGGTGATTCTGTCAATGTTGTATATCAGTTTGCTTTATGATACTGCTGCATGACCCATGATCTGCGGAGTGATCCTGATCCTGTCTGTAACACTTCCCTACTGCAATAGAATGGATTTGTTCATCCTGGGATTTGTTCATCCTGGGACTTCCACATACAACAAACCTGGGTTTACATTAGGTTCTGAAGTTTTACCTGTACTCCTGCAGACAGCCAAACAAACATACAAACAAATGCACAAATTTTGATTAATTTTTAGAGTCTGAGGTTTGAGCGCAATCCTGCAGACAGCCAAACAAACATACAAACAAACGCATAAATTCTTATTAAGAGTCAGAGGTTTGAGCGCAATCCTGCAGACAGCCAAACAAACATACAAACAAATGCACAAATTTTCATTAAATTAGAGTCAGAGGTTTGAGCACAATCCTGCAGACAGCCAAACAACATATACAAACAGATACACAAAACCAACAGGCATTATCAAACCATGACAGTGTAAAAAAAAAAAAAAAAGGACAGAAGGATAAAGGAGAGAAGCTAACATGATGGATGACCAGCCTGTGAGTCATGTTCTTGCCTGCAAACATTGAACATCAGCTGGATTTCCCCTTTCTTGGCCATATGGGTGTTAAAAGCTTCTTTTTTTTTAATTTAAAAGATTTTTTTTTTTGTAATGGCATTATGGGTGTTGCTGCAGTGTTGCTTATGGGCATATATGCAAATGCATTCTGTGTTTTTTTTCTTTTTTAAACTGTCATATATAAACCATCGCCAGTAAACGTGGCAGGAAGTGTATGTGTGTTGACGTCTTATCTACCGATATATCACTTCAACACTTCAAAATCAATGGAACTGAGATACAAACACTCATACATGCATCCAATATCTGTTATTTATTGACATCATATTATGCTTTTACACCTTCAAAACCACGAGCAGACTAGACACCAGCAATATATCTCTTTCTGAACATTAAGTCTGATCAATGACATGGGAGTAAATGTGCCAGAGATCTGCCCCATCTATGGTGAAATGATACTTTTTCGATTTGCTACTTACGAACACTCTACTTGATATGTGCACATTACTATGTGTAAAACTCAAATACAAGACAGCTAAAAAGCACTATCTTTTGGCCAACGCTTACTAAATCTCGGCACAGTTTCAAAAAGAGATCCCCTGCATCTGCAGATGGAACCGAACTCAACAAGCTTTTGTCAAGTCTTCCAGAACGACACATTGAAGCGCTAAGTTCTCCATGGCTCTGGCTTGGTCACTTGATTCCAGTCCAACGTCAAATGAATTGATTGTGATGCCTTCTTCACAGAGATCCAGGACTGGACATAGCAGTCTGGATTTGTAGTATTGTAAGTTGTAAAATATTAAGCTGTATTACCAGTCAAATATTAACAGCTATGAATTCCAAAATTCATTCGGTTCAGAACCCACCCTAAAGTGTTCTGTATATATATAAAAAAAAAAAGAAGAACAAACAGGAAAAAAAAGAAAAAAAAAAAAAAAAGAAAAGAAACAGCGACCAAAACTGTAACAACCGAATGTTAAGAAAGAATATCAAAAACTTCCAAAAGAATGCTATCAAACACAGAAGTCTTTAGGACCTTCTCTCAAAAACTTCAAAAAATAAAAAACATGTCAAAATTAGAAGTACCAGGGATACAGGCCCAAACACTGCATTATAGTGCATAGCACATATACACACATTGAGAAATAAAGATCTGTTTTTAAAAAAAAAAAATCGCAAATTTTGCAAAATAAAAATGAAACAATTGAACAGAAAAACAACAACAATCTAAAACAAAACCCCTTTTTCACCCATTGAAATGAAAACATTTGCTGTCAAAGAACTGAACATTTTGAGCATCTGTGTCAACAATCTCAGCTTTTCAAACAAGGGAAAAGCTAAAAAGAAAACACAATGTTGGCTGCTTTTGATTATGTTTCTGTCTGTTTTTGGTGAACAGAACTTAATCTTTATCACTATTATCATATGACTGTTACCATAAAGAACATCTAATATACTCAACCATAAAATACACTACAGACATGTTTACAAGCCACACCAACACACACAAAACAAACAAACAAGAAAACAATAATCAAGAACAATAAGAAACACAATGCACGCTGTGACCATGTGCTCACAGCACATCCAACCTTACAACCAGCCAACCCTAACATTCTCAATCCCTCTGTCTCATGACCAACAAAAATCTAACTCTAAGCTCATCCTATGACTGTGGTTTCTATTGAAATGACAGAAAAACACAAGAAAGAAAGCAGGGGGAAAAAAATTTTGGAAGGGAGACAATCAGACATAGAAACAGATGCCATTCCCCTGCATTACCTGAAGATTCACACGAGCGTGCACCCCTCTGATGCTGTTGCTGCTGCTGCTGGGCGGCAGCCGGGACAGGGAGGAGGAGGTGGTGATGGAGGCGGAGGCCTGGCTTACGTTGACGTAGCCAGGCTCGTCCTGCTGGGTGGGGGTCTGAGGGTTGAAGGTGGAGAACGTCGGCGACTGGTTCTGCTCCGAGTAGCTGCTGCTGCTCGTTTCATGGTGACGACTGCGGGAGTGCTTTGCTGCTGCTGCTGCTGCTGCTGCAGTTTCTGCTGCTGAAGCTGCAGCTGTTGCAGGTGTTGCTGGTGGCGCTGCAGCTGCTGCTGAGTGAGAGGCACATGCTGCTGAGGTTGCTGCTGGAAGGCAGCTTTAGCACTGGGGGCCACGGCCTGGGTGGCTGCTGCTCCAGGCACTGCTGGGTAGTACGCCGCCTTGTGCTCTTTGCTGCGTGAGCTCTTCTCCTCTTTGGAATTCTTGCCGCCGGACTTGTTGCTCTGAGGCTTGGGAATGCCCGTCGGGATGGCCGACGTCAGGGGTGGGGGTGGGGGGGTCGTGGGGGGCAGGGGAGCCTGACTGGAGGGACCCGGTATTGGGGGGACATCCTGACATTGGCTGAGCGAGACTTGCCCGAGGAGGAGGGTGAGGTCACAGGTTTGGCGGGGACGAGGCCGGCGAGTTTGGAGCTCTTCTTGGACATTTTGGGACTGGAGTGAGGGTCCCCGCGCTCAGGTCGGCCAGCAGCGGGGCCAGCAAGGCGGCGTGTCTGTCCTGGAGAAAAAGGGGCAGAAGGGCCAGGAGATGAGGCTCGGGAACCAGACACACACCAGGCGGATGAACGCCGGAGGACGGGCTGGCCAGCCGCGCCCCACCGTCCTCCCCTTGCGCCTCATCCTGCTTACCCAAGGCTCGAACCAGTGACTTCTTTCCCACTTTGGAGGAGGACGAGCTGCGGGGCACGGCGGGTGAGCCGGGCGTGGATCCATGACCCCCACCGCCGGCGCAAGCCGCAGCGCCCTCTACTGATGGGCCTTGAGCTCCCGGGGACGATGGCTTCACATCGCTACTGTGGGCAGAGCTTCCAGCATTGCCACCCGATTTCGAGGCTCCTTTGGAAACCCCCTTCTTGTCCTTGTCCTTGTTGAAGAATTTGAATTTATCCAACATAGAGTTTTTATTGCTTGAAGACGAGGAAGAGGATGTGGAAGGTTTGGAGGAGGAACTCTTGGAGGAGGAGGTGGAGGAGGTGGAGCTGACGCTGGTCCTGTTGGATTGCTTGTCAGCACTGGGGGCGGGACGACCACGTCCCACAGGTGTGGGGATGCCTGACGCTGGGGCAGCGGAGTACAGGCCAGCTTGCAATCCACTGTTGTTGCTGATGGGGACTCCTTTTGGCACTCCTAGACCAGATGGAAAACACACACACACACACACACACACACACACACACACACACACACACACAAAATCCACACACACACACACACACACACACACACACACACACACACACACACACACACACACACACACACACACACACACAGAGTGTTACCACTTCAAATAGGTTACAGTTTCAGTCAATGCACCTCACATTACATGACACAAGTCCACTGAAGTCAGTTTCCACAACACTAATCCTGACACAAGAGGTAGGACAGACAGAACAGAAACAGGCACACAACCATAATGACAGAGACAGAGCCACACAAATGCAGTAATATATATATATATATATATCTATATATATATATATATATATATATACATGCTTGGAAAAAAAGAGAAAGGAAGAGAAGAACAAAGGGGAAAAAATGCTGAAAAAAAAGGGAGGGAGGGGGAACAATGAGTTAAAGGGGAAAAAATGAGAAAAAGGGGGAAAAAAAGGGGGGGGGGGGGCGGATATAAGAAAAGGGAAAAAAAAAAAAACACTAGAAAGGGGGAAAAAAAAACAAAAGAAAAAAGGGGAAAAACGCCAAGAAAAGGAAAAAAAAGGGGGAAAAAAAAAAAAAAAACGAGAAAGAAAAGGGAAAGAAACTGAAAAAAGAAGAAGGGGAAAAAAAAAAAAGGGAGAAAAAAGGGAAAAAAAAAAAACTGAGAAAAGAAAAGAAAGGAAAAAAAAAGGAAAAAAAAAAAAGGGGAAAAAAAAAAAAAGAAAAGACTGAAAAAAAAGGAAGAAAATGAAGGTCAAAAAAAAAAAAAATGGGGGGAGGGGGAAGAAGGATTGGAAGGAAGGAAGGAAAAAAGGGAGGAAGAAAAAAAAAAAAAAAAAAAGAAGGGAAAAAAAAAAGAAAGAAAGGAAGGAAGGAAGAAAAAAAAGGAAAAAAAATGGAATGAAAAAAAGAAAAGGGAAGGGGAAAAAGAAAGGGAAAAGTAAGAAAAAAAAAAAAATGGAAGCAGGAAGGAAAAAAAAAAAAAAAAAAAAAAAAAAAAAAAAAAAAGGGAAAAAAAAAAAAAGCTGGAAAGAAGGAAGGGAGAAAAAAGGAAGGAAAAAGGAACAAAGGAAAGAAGGAAGAAAAAAAAAAAGGAAAGGAAGGAAGAAAGCTGGAAAAAGGAAAAAGGAAGAAAGAACAGAAGGAGGAAGGAAAAAAAAAAGAAGAAAAAGGAAAAAAAAAAAAAAAAAAAGAAAAAAAAAACTGGAATGAAGGAAGAAAAAAAAAAAAAAAAAAAAAAAAAAAAGAAAGGGAAGAAAGGAAAAACTGGATAGAAGGATGAGAGAAAGAACGGAAAAAGAAGGAAGAAGAAGAAGAAAAGGGGGATAGAAGGAAGAAAAAACACGAAACGGAAGGAAGGAGAAGGGGGAAAAAAGAAGGATGAGAAAAGAAAAAAACAGAAGGAAGGAAGAAGGAAGGAAATGCAAAAAAAGAGAAAGAGAAAGGAAGGAAGGAAGGAAAAGAAAAAAGAGGGAAGACTGGAAAGAAAGAAGAAGGAAAAAAAAGAAGGGGAAGAAGGAAGGAAAAAGGAAGAAAGAAGAAAGAAAGAAAGAAGAAAAGGGGAAGAAAAGGAAAGAAAAAAAAAGAAAAGAAAAGAAGGAAGAAAAAAGGAAGGAATGGAAGGAAGGAAAAGGAAAAAGGAAGAAAGAAAGAAAGAAAGAAAGAAGAAAGAAGAAAAGATGGAAAAAGGAAGAGGAAAGAAAGAAGACTGAAGAGAAGAAGAAAGGGAAAGAAGGAAGAAAGAAAGGAAAGAAAGAAGAATGAAGGGGAAGGAAGGGAAGGAAAAAAGAAAGCTGAAAAAGAAGGAAAAAGAAAGGAAAAGAAGAAAAATACTGAGAGAAGGAGAGAAAAGAAACTGAGGAAAGGGAAGGAAGGAACTGAGAAAAGAAAAGGAAAAAAAAAACCCAGGAAGAAAGAAGCGGAAAGAAAAAGGAAGAAAGAAAGAAAGGAAGGAAGAAGGAAAAAAGAAAAAAAAAGGGAAGGAAAGAAAAAAGGAAAGGAAGAAAAGGAATGGAAGGAAGGAAGGACAAAGGAAAAAGAAAGAGAAAAAGAAAAAGAAGGAAAAAAAAAGGAAGGAAAGAAAAAAGGAAGAAGGAAGGAAGAAATGAATGGAATGAATGGAAAGAATGGAAGGAGAAAGGCCAAAAGAAAGGAAAAAAGAAAGGGAAGAAGAAAGAAGAAAAAGAAAGGAAGGAAGATGGATAGCAGGAAGGGAGAAAGAAGGGAAGGAAAAGGAAGGAAGGAAGAAGGAAGGAAGGACGGAAGGAAGAAAGCTGGATAGAAGGAAGAGAGAAAGAAAGGAAAGGAAGGAAGGAAGGAACAAAGGAAAGAAGAAAGGAAAGAAAGAAAGAAAAAAAAAAAAAAAACTGACAGGAAGAAAGAAGAAGGATGAAGCAAACCAGACAACGGTGGACAAAGGAAAAAGAAAGAAGAAGAGAAAAAAAAGAAAGCTGGACAGAAGGAAGGTGAGAAAAATGAGAAAAAGGAAGAAGGAGAAGAAGAAGGAAGGAAGGAAGAAAACTGGATGGAAGGAAGAGAAGAAGAACGGAAAGGAAGGAAGAAAGCTGGATAGAAGGATGAGAGAAAGAAGAAAAACAGAAGGAAGGAAGGAAGGAAACTGGATAGAGGGAAGAGAGAAAGAAAGGAAAGGAAGGAAGGAAGAAAGAAAAGGAAGAAAGCTGGATAGAAGGATGAGAGAAAGAACAAACAGAAGGAAAGAAGGAAGGAAGGAAGGAAGGAAACTGGAAGAAGGAAAGAAGAGAGAAAAGAACGGAAGGAAGGGAAAGAAGAAAGAAAAAAAGCTGGATAGAAGGAAATGAGAAAAAAAACAGAAAGGAGGAAGGAAGGAAAGGAAGAAAAGAAAGAAAAAGAAAGAAAAAAGAAAGAAAGAGCTGGAGACAAGCAAGAGAGCTGGAACAAGAGAGAAAGAATGAAAGGAGAAAGCTGGATAGAAGGAAGAGAGAGGAAGGAAGGAAGGAAGGAAGGAAGGAAGGAAGCAGGATAGAAGAAAGAATGAAAGGAAGAAATGAAGACAGCTGGACAAGAGGAAGATAGAAAGGAAGAAAGGAAAGGAAGAAAGAAAAAGAAAGAAAGAAGGGGGGGGGTAGAAGGAAGAGAGAAAGAATGGAAGGAAGTAAGGAAGAAAGCTGATAGAAGGAAGAGAGAAAGAAGAGGAAAGGAAGTAAGGAAGAAAGCTGATAGAAGAGAAAAGAATGAAAGGAAGAAGAAACAAAGAAAGCTGGACAGAAAGGAAGGGAGAAAGAGAATAGAAGGAAGGATGGAAGAGAGAGAGAGAAAAGAAAGCTGGATAGAAGGGAGAGAGAAAGAATGAAGGAAGGAAGGAAGGAAGGAAGGAAGAAAGAAAGCTGGACAGAAGGAAGAAGGAAAGAATGAAAGGAAGAAAGCTGGACAGAAGGAAAAGAGAAAGACTGGAAGGAAGGAAGGAAGGAAGGAAGGAAGGAAGGAAGGAAGGAAGGAAGGAAGCTGGATAGAAGGAAGGAAGGAAGAGGAAGGAAGGAAGGAAGGAAGGAAGGAAGGCTGGACAGAAGGAAGAAAGAAAGAATGAAAGGAAAAATGAAAGAAAGCCAGACAGAAGGAAAGAGAGACAAGAAGAGAAAGAAAGGAAGGAAGGAAGGAAGGAAGAGAGAAAGAAAGCTGGATAGAAGTAAGTGAGAAGGAATGAAA
>JADBJO010001610.1:342500-345000 GCA_016801955.1 Conus betulinus
CGGATGATTGGTAGCCAGACAGACGGACAGACAGACAGACAGACAGGCCAAGCTCATGTCCACTGCGGTCCATCCGGGTCAGCTGGTGAAATGACCCCCGGTCTCATCAATACCAGGCGAGCGGTCACACTAACGGACAGGCCTGAGCTGAAAGAATGGGTCACCTTGTCGCCTGGTTGAGTCAGTGGATTGAAGTCTTTAAAAAAAAAGAATTGTTAGTGATTCCGCAAGACAATATGGAGACAAATTACAAAACACGACGCGTTTCGACCTTCTAGGTCTTCTTCAGGTAAAGCAAACAAACTACAATCAGGACAATGAAGAACGAAGAACGAGCAACCACTTATCGTCTCATACTGGGCGCCAGATGGGTATACCTTGGAGCAGAGTTCTTCACCAAGTTCGCAGTCATGTATATGTGTTGCCGCTACCACAACCACGCTGGCGCCCAACATGAAAACCCCACTATTTATGCTAGCGATCTGAATGCTTTGTCGTTCTGGTGTGGTGCGTCATGTAGGCGTCTCTATTCCAATGTAGAAGCTAGACCCTCTTCCCTCTCTGTCCTGGCGTGGTTTTCTCCCTGTCTCCCCTGTCACCATGGATGGGTGGGTGGGCGGTGCGTGGGGTGGACGTTAAGCCTGAATGTAAACTAACTTCATTTTTTTTTTTTTCATTTCCGTTATCCTGGGTGTTGTTGTCTTGCCAGAAGAGGACCTAAGAGGTCGAAACGTGTCGTGTTTTGTCTCGTAATTTTATTTGTCCAAGTTCACTGGCGGGAGTTTTTTTTTTTTTTTTTTCAAGTACCTTTTGAAATTTATTTCAATTCCCGCCTGCAGTCACCTCGCTTTGCAGCCAGCTATTGGAAGTGGCGTTACTAGCCCCTGGTCAGGTCTGGCCCATGTCCACTTCCAGCAGCTGCTGGCCCTTGGCTTTAGAAGCCCTGTGGGGATCACCAGGGCTATCCATTTTCTATAGACTAGTCTACTTCCAGCAGCTGCTGGCCCTTGGCTTTAGAAGCCCTGTGGGGTCAGCTGGGCTATCCATTTTCTATAGACTAGTCCACTTCCAGCAGCTGCTGGCCCTTGACTTTAGTAGCCCTGTGGGGGCCAGCTGGGCTATCCATTTTCTATAGACTAGTCTACTTCCAGCAGCTGCTGGCCCCTGACTTTAGAAGCCCTGTGGGGGCCAGCTGGGCTATCCATTTTCTATAGACTAGTCCACTTCCAGCAGCCGCTGGCCTTGGCTTTAGAAGCCCTGTGGGGGGCAGCTGGGCTATCACCTGAACGACCTGGACTTGGCCAGTTAACAGAGCACAATGCACGATGTGCAGACCGTCACCAACGTCCGTTCATTCCAACTGCGCTTAACTAAGAGTGGTATAGTTTCTGTCTTGTTCACATCCATCGGGTGAAGTTACATTAAAAAAAAAAAAAAGACAAAAACAACAACAACAAAAAAAAAAAAAGGAAAAGGTTAGAGATCCCTTGCTTACCGGCTTGCAGCAGCGGACAAATGTCAGAGGTTTGACGTTACGTGTCTAGTCAGAGAGTCACCCAGTCAAGGACATGCCGTGATCAAAGGCTCAAAAGCTGAAGCCCCCCCCCCCCCCCCCCCCCCCCTTCCTTCCGCTGCCTTGAAGCTTCCCTGAAGTTAATCAGGCACTCATTTACTACTTGGTGGTTACAGGAGGCTTTAAAACAAAACAAAAAACACCCAACCCAACACTGACGACTACAGGTGGGACAGGATTACATGCATGAGTACACATCTAGAAATACCATGATGTGGGCGCCCTACGCTCACGGTGGAGCCGTATCCTCACAAATGTCCAAAATACAGCACTTTGCGTTTAGTTCTTTTCAGTCGATTAGGCACAACATGTGTATTGTAGTTAATGCACTGAGCACGGAATCCACTGCACTAATGTATGAAGGCGCCAACATACGATCATCCTGTGACTTGTGTTTGGCGCTTTTATTCATGATAGTAATAAAAGTGGTGGCCAAATCAATGATCAAAACATTATAACAATGATACAGGGCAAATGCATACAGGGCCTTATCTACAATAGTTTCATCCGGAGCTTTGACTTTTTGCACTGACAGAGAAGAACAAACGACAAATGTCAACACACGGATGCACTGGGCGACCACAAACAGCGCGAACAATCAGAGCAAGGCAGAGAAAGGGCGATAACTGGTTGACACATCTGTTTGCCCTGACAAGTAAAGAGACTATCTCTCTGAAGGTAGCCATACTCTCTAGGCGACATACGATGCCTAACATCAGGGCAGTGGATCCCGATTACGCATCAAGTGGACTTGTGTGTAGGGCACGTACGATGATAGACATCAGTGGCAGCCAAATCCAGACAGATTACGCATGGTACAAAGCAAATGGACCTGTAGGTGACGTAGTTCGATGCCGACATCAGGGCAGTGAATCCCAGACAGATTACGCATGGTACAAAGAAATGGACCTGTAGGTGACGTACGAT
>JADBJO010001610.1:362500-365000 GCA_016801955.1 Conus betulinus
GGGGGGATGGGGGGTGGGGCTGGTAGAAGACGAATGTCACTCCGGGGGGGGCGAACAAAAACGGGTGCACCATCTGTGGCTACTGTACTACACACTCTATCATGGGCCAGGTGGATATATAGAGCCGACACGACAGGCACTGGTTGACACAAAGGGCTGCGTTGAGTCAATGTCAAGCGGGAGTGGGGGTAAAGGGGGAAGGCTTAACAAACAAAAGGTTAAAAAAAAGAAAAAAGAAAAAAAAGGGCGGGCAATTTTATGGGGGGGGGGGGGGGCGGGGGGGGGGGGTAGGGGGGTAAGGGAGGGTTTTTTGCTAAAAAATAATGTGCATAACATCACCAAAAGATTCTTACGTCTATCACGATGAACGATGGGGCAACCATATTGTCGGAAAAGTTTTTGTTTGTTTGTTTTGGTTTTTTTAAGGGTTGAGGGGTGTCACAATAAGTGTACTAATAAAACATCAGTCACACATGTATACCTGCAAACACACACCACACACACACACACCACACACACACACACATACCACTCAAACGAACTCCGCACGCCGCAACGCAACACACACACCCACACACACCCCACACACAAACACACACAACCCACACGCAAACACACACACCACGCACACGCACACACAACAATGAAGACAATGCATTGAAGGCGGTGAGTGGAGGCCGAAGACAAAGACCGGAGAATTAGACAAAGAAAATGAAGAGAGAGAGAGAGAGAGAGAGAGAGAGATAGAGAGAGAGAGAGAGAGATAGAGATGAGAAAAGAGCTAGATAGGGATGTAGGGAGAAGATTGCAGAGAGAGGTCGAAGGGAAAAGGCATAGAGAGAGGTTGGGGATCCTGATGGAGATGGTGACAAGAGAGATAGACAGACAGACAGACAGACAGACAGACAGACAGACGATACAGAACATAAGACAGACCTACCCGTATCCCATACGGTAACCGGCCGGGTACCACAGTAGTCACACTCCGAAAAAATATCGTCCCGGCTCGGAATTCCCTCCCTTCACTGCCCCTACCCTACCCCCACCCTCACCCAATCACGCCCAAATCCAACCGTCCCTCGCTTCCCCCCCGCCCCCCCCCCCCCCAACCCCCCCCCCCCCGCCCCCCCCCCCTCCCCACGAAGCACAATCACTTTCCGCCGCTGTCAAGGCTATTTGGCCGAGTCGTGGGGGGGGGGGGGGTGGGGGGAGATGGTTAGGAGCGTCTCGATATGAGAAGAGAGAGGGGAGAGGGAGGGAGAGAGAGGGAAAGGGAGTTAGACAGAGAGAGGGAGGAAGGCGAGGGGGGGAGGGATAGAGAGATGGAGATAGAGTGGAGAGGAAGTGAGAGGAGACAGGGAGAGAGATAGCGAGATAGAGAGAGAGAGAGAACGGAGAGAAAGGGAGGGAGAGTTGGCGAGAGAGGAGAGAGAGGGAGAGGGAGGGAGAGAGAGAGGAGTGAGAGAGAGGGAGAAGGAGAGAGAGGGGGCTGGGAGGGAGGAGAGAGAAGAGAGGTGAGGGAGAGGGAAGGAGAGAGAGAGAGAGAGAGAGAGAGAGAGAGAGAGGAGGGAGGGAGGGGGGAGGGAGAAAAGAGAGAAGAATGGAGGGAGGAGAGAGGGCGCGAGAGGAAGAGAGAGAGGGAGGAGAGGGAGGGAGAGAGAGAGCCGAGAGAGTTAGAGAGAGGGAGAAGGGAGGAGAGAGTAGAGACGGAGGGGAGATGAGAGGAGGAAAGAGATGAGAGAGAGTGGTGGGAGGTCTGTAGGTATGAAGGTGATAGAGAGGATGGAGGATGAAGGTGGATATATCGCGCGATGAGTAGAGAGCGATCAGAGAGACCAGCCAGACAGACGCGAGAGAATAAGAGAGAGAGAGGATAAGAGAGAGTGTGTAAGTGTGGAAGTGGAAACTAATCACGGGACTAGGGCAAGCCAAGACAGCGGGGCAGCAACAGGTCGCAAGGGAAGGGAGGCCACCGCATGTGACCATACAATGGCACAACAACAACCCCTGCCACACCTCGCCCACCACCACTAGCCCGTGCAGCAGGCTGCACACCACAAAATGAAGCGCGGCCAAGGCCTTTGCTTTAAGGACGTCGAGTATTTTCTAGACCGGCGTACGTAATGACATTGTTTTGAGAATTTTCATTTTTATTGTATCGGAGAAAGTTGATTTTCTCTTCTTTTTTTTTTTTTTTTTTTTTTTTTTGGCTATAGCCGTCAAGGTACAAGCCAGGTGGTGGTTCCCAAAACAGATCAATTAAAATCAAAGGAATGGGACTATTGGGCGCTTCAAGCTGGCGCAAATATATGGTCACAGATGAGTGCAAAGGCCAAAAAAACGTGACGTCAACTGAGGGGAAGGGTCAAGTATTTGAAGAGTATTTATTATTTCATTGTGGCAAAATCCCCCCAAATCCGCCCCCCTCCCCCCTCCCCAAACACACACACACACAACACACACCACACACAGAGAGAGAGAGGAGAGAGAGATGAGAGCT
>JADBJO010001610.1:372500-387500 GCA_016801955.1 Conus betulinus
CCCAGTTATTCTTATTATTGTAATGAAGATTACAGAGCATGTTATAACATTTTCGAGGAAGGCGATCCTCACACATTTTTGTTAGAGATAACCAATATTTAATATTTCGAACATAAATATTTATAAATAATGGAAACCTCCCCGTTTCACCATACACAAGCACATTTGGTGTCTTCACACTGACGTTTAACAGTCTCTTAATCGCAAATAAATGTACCTGTTCAATGATTGAATAATCAGCGCTAAGACCCCATACTTCTGAACCGTATGTAAGTATGGGTTGTATCTGACAGTCAAAAAGCTTGAAGAACAGTTGAGGAGATTGATTACCGAGGGACCAAAGTAGTCGTAAAATACCAATTACACCTTTCTTTGCTCTGTCAGCCATGTCCCTTAACGCATACGAAAAGGACACACCTGTTGAAAAAATTACACCCAAATATTTGTACTGGTTAACAATCTCTAAATACTGTCCATCGTAAAGCCATTTTTTTCACGAGCGGCAAGATGGCCACCTTTTCTAAAGACAACCACTTTAGATTATCCATATTTACTATCAGTCCAAGTCTTTTCGCAGTGTTACATAAATATTTAGTTGCTGCTGCAAGCCAATTACAGTATACGACACAACAAAATTACATCGTCAGCAAAAAGCAGAATCAGTATTTGTATTTGTTCAGGTGTAAGTGTTATGCCATGTTTTCCTTTTTGACTAATGTCATTTGCCAACTCATAATAAACAGGGAAAATAAAACAGGGCTACAAATATCTCCTTGTTTTAGTCCCTTGGGGCACATGAAAACGTCTGTAAGTTCACTACCAGCACGAACTTTTGCTTTGACAATGTTATACATACTTTGGATAGCTTTATACATTTTGCCACCAATGCCGTTTTTTTTTCTTAGAATGGACCATAAACAGCGTCTATCAACAAAATCAAATGCTTTTTTGAAATCAATAAATGCACAATATAACTTTCCATGACTGCCAAACTGTTTTTGAATTAATGATAAGAGGGTAAATATGTGATCAATTGCTATATTTGTGTCTAAATCCAGCTTGGGCCTCGTTTAACAATTTGTTATCCTCTATCCAAGAAGTTAAACGCTTATTTAGAATATAACTGTAAAGCTTTCCACAGACGTTCAATAAGGAAATACCTCTGTAATTATCCGGTGAATTTATATCACCTTTCTTGTACACTGGCTGTATGATGGCTTCTGACCACCCGAGTGGAAAAGTACCTGAATCAAATAATGTGTTGAAGTACTTCTTTAAAAATAGTCCAACCTCTGGGTCTGCATATTTATATAAATTCTCCCGAAAACCCGTCTGGACCGGCTGCTTTGTTGTTTTTAAAAGCAGAATTGCATCAAGAAACTTCTGGTATGAGATCTCCTCATTTAGTACATTACAGTCAGTATCCACGCTAGAACATGCATGCATCCAATGGTAACAATTAGGCAACGTCTCGTTAATGTTAATACCGGGGCAATCTTGGTTAAATACATCTGAGAAATGAGTCAACCATTCAGCAGCAGCAATAGAATTCTGGTTTATTGGTCTGCCTATATAGTTTTTCAGAGTACTCCAGAACTTCTGGGGATTGCTCGCATTATCTTCCAGTAATCTAAATTGTCTGCTTTTTATTGTCCACCTTCTTTTGTTGTAGCAAAACTTTTATAATCACTCCGTTTGCTCGTGTACGATATTCTCAGGATGTCTATTTCCGTATCCGATATATTTTGTTCCCTTTTATTTTCTTGGGCTTTCCTTAATATTCTAAGGGAGTGTCTCGCCGCTTGACGTTGTTGCTTGCATTCAGAGTCAAACCAGGGGTTGTTGCTAAAAAACTCCCCATGACAACAGTCTTCAACATGGGATTTGCTGCGCTACCGATGATTTCGTAAAACTTGCAGAGCGCTTCTTCTGTATCCAAACTAATTAAATCATAAGCTTCCTTAAACATTAAAGAAATCTTTTCAGTCTTGAAAGCATCCAAATATTCCTGCAATTTTATGACAGTCCCATTTATACATCATCTGAATGGTAGCTTTTTTTGAAATATACGTACGTTTACCTTTTACGTTCTTAAATTTAAACCCAAGTTCTACAGGCATATGTTTTGATTCGATTCTTTGACCGACATTCAGGTTACCAGCCAAGTCAAAAATGCGTCTCGATACTATGAAATAGTCTATAGTACTAGAGCCATTGTGAGCAACATAAGTATAATTTCCATCCATGTTTCCAGATTTTACCCCATTCAGCAGGATCAAATTAAACTGTTCACAAACTGTTATTAAATAACGACCAAAAGCATTCACCACGACGTCATCTGAAATCCGTTGGTATGGATCAGTCCCATCATATGTTACACTATCAGTGTCACTAGCATCACAGGGCAGTTCAGCCTCACTAGCATTTTCACTGCCAGTCCTCGCATTCAGGTCGCCCATGATTATCAATGGCACATCACTGTAACATTGCAGAATATCCAGAATACAATGTTCCAAAAGAGAAACTCCATTATAGATATCTGTATCAGTATAGTATGGACTGTGTTGGGGAGGTAGGTATACACCAAATCAAAATACAATCTGAATCCAGTCCTGTAAGTTGCTTGGAGAGTTTAAGAACGATGCAGTTGTCATATTCTATGTCAATTCGAGAAACAAAGGATGTAAACTGTTTCTTTATCAACAAAAAAACTACTCCTCCACATAGTCGGGCTGTGCGAGCATCGGAGACTCTCACAGCACTTGAAATAAAAACATCGTACATCGGGAACAGGTGGGAAGGGAATTTGTTTGTGAATGTTTCTGTCAGAACAATCAAATCGAATTTTGTCAAATAGCATCGCATATCTACTTCGTAAATTGTATTTATTTCTTCAATATTATACGTTAAGCATGAAAAATGATGGGACAGATTACTCTTGCAGTGTTTGACATGAGCAGGGCCGAATTGCTATATAGGGCTACTGGAAGCAGGGGATTGAAAACAGTCTTTCTTCTTGGAGGAGTGGGCTCCCACACTTTGGAAGGTGTCTGTAAGATGCATCTGTTTACATTTTATTTTACTGCGTGTAAGGGGACCACGCGCAGGGGTTGGGGTACGGGTGGTTTCATTTTCAATAGTCATGTTGGTGGTATCTAGTGTCTGGTCGGGGACGGGGCTGTCCTGTGACTGACAACAGGGGGACAGGGACATCTTATTCTGACCACTCTCCGTGCAGTCCCATGGGTCGATCACTTGCTTCACCAGGGTCTGGCTGAGGTCATGTTGGGACTCCGGAGAGTCTGGAGTTGAAGGTCGGAATGATACAGGTTCAGACGGGCGTTGTGACTCGTCGTTCTGTCCACAGTCTCTCCGGAGTCGGGGGAGAACTCATTCAACACTGTAGCTATCTACACTAAAACCTGTACATGCCTATCGCCGGATTCCAAATACACCCATGAAAGTGGATTTGCAGGATTCGTCTCCGTCAGTCTGTTTGTCCATGTAAGGAAGAAGTTGCTTTTTGGTTGTTGTTTTTTTTTTGTTCAAGAGGAAACATTGCTTGAGCACTGGCGTCAATCCCTTGTGGTGATCTGCCGGCTGATCAGTGTGTCCTGAGTCTGACTGAAGGAGGGAGGCTGACTAATCATGGGGAAGGAGTGCTTACAAAGTCTATCAGAGAGTCTGGATAAAGGAAGTGGGGAACCACGGGGAGAGAGAGAGAGATCTCGAGAGAGAGAGAGAGAGAGACAGAGACAGAGACAGGGAGAGACACAGAGAGAGAGACAGAGACACACACACATCCGTGCGGTTATGCTTCAGTTCGCGTTTGGCCGTCACACACACACCAACACACACACACACACACACACACCACACACAGAGATTGAGACAGAGAGACAGAGACAGAAACAGTCAGAGAGAGAGTGTGAGAGAGAAACAGAAAGATCCTCTCGTCTGTCCGACAGACAGACAGATACGACAGACTTGGGGCAGAGACGGAGACAGACGTGACGAGAGAGACAGACAGACAGACAGACATGTAGACAGACATGCAAAACAGACAGACAGACAGACAGACAGACGGACTTTTTGAAGACAGGCAGGAACAGGGACAGTCCGACAGAGAGAGAGAGAGACGCGGACAGAAAGAAAGAGAGACAGGGAGAGATACAGACATGAGACAGAGCTGAGAGAGATGAGAGAGAGAGAGAGACAAAGAGTGCATCGTGGGAGAGCTGAGTCGGACAGTGACTTGAGAGAAAGAGAGCCTAGACGGAGAGGAGATTTGAGGGAGAGAGAGAGAGAGAGACAAATTTGGGGGGAGAGGAAGCTTCCAAGAGAGAGAGAGAGAGGAGAGAGAGAGAGAGATCTGGAGAGAGAGAGAGAGAGAGAGAGAGACAGACATTCTAAAGATCTTGCTTCCCTAAACACTTAGAGCTGACATGATAAATATCAAAAAGAAAAGAAAGAAAAAGGACAGTTAGTGACTGACCTGTTGGGACCGCCTTTGACACAATGCTGTGAATGTACGGGCGCAGGACCTGCCCACCGACTGAGACACCAGCCAGGGTAACAGCTTCGCTCCATGATCAATGGCTACTTCTCCCTCCTCCGCCCCTCTGATGAGAGAGAGACCTGCAAGGATGAGAGAGAGAGAGAGAGAGGCAGACAGACAGAACTGAGACAGAGACAGCCTGAGACACAAAGTGAGCTAGAGAGACTGAGACAACTGGAGTGAGTGAGAGCATTTCCTTTTTCATCATGACAGCAGAGATTGACAGAGAGAGACGATAGATATTAGAAGATGGCTCGGAGAGGAGACAGGACAGACAGCATTTGTTCAATCGCACAGGAGATGTGAGTGAGAGAGAGACAGACAGACACAGTGCTGAGAGACAAGAGCAGCAGAGACACAAGAGCTTGGAGAGAGCAGAGAGACTCCATAGAGAGGATAGAGAGAGAGAGAGAGAGAGAGGCAGTTAGACAGACTTCCACAGATCTGGAGAGTGCCACAGGAGTCTCATTTGCATCCGTTCAAGAGCCTGTCCGTGTTTCGCGAGAGAGAGGCAAGAGACTCTCTGAGAGAGTGAGAACAGTTACCAGAGAGAGTGAAGAGCAGAGAGCATTCACAGAGAGAGAGAGAGCGGTGGGAGTTTTCTCGCGAGAGAGAGAGAGATTTCGGAGATGGACCGGATTGCGATTGAAATGACTTTCCAAACGACGCCTTTCTGAGACCACGGCCGTCCACGCCCGCTGTTGTCCTAGCAATAGGAGCGCGCGCTGCGCGGTGAGAGAGAGAGTTTCTCTGTAGAGAGAGAGAGAGAGAGAGAGAGAGATACATTCAAGAGGTTTAATACTAATTAACATGAGAGAGAGAGGAAAAACTCAACACTGTTGAGAAAGGAGAGGGGGCCCTGTGATTGGGTCGCACTGATAATCGAATTCCTTTGGCCAAGGACCGCACAAACCTTGGTTTTTTTCTTCCTTCATGCGATCAGATTTCACAGCAGCTGGCAGTCTGGCATGAAAAAGACCCTGGTGCCGGGGACACAGACAACCAGGGTCGTTACTACTTCTGGAGCTGAAGTTCAAACTGTTAGGATTCATTGCCGCTGGATGGCGGGAAACTTCTGGTGATTTGATATCACTGGTTGGGGGGGAAACTTCTGGTGATTTGATGCCACTGGTTGGGGGAAAACTTCTGGTGATTTGATTCACTGGTTGGGGGAAACTTCTGGTGATTTGATGCCACTGGTTGGGGGAAATTTCTGGTGATTTGATGCCACTGGTTGGGAGAAACTTCTGGTGATTTGATGCCACTGGTTGGGGGAAACTTCTGGTGATTTGATGCCCACTGGTTGGGGGAAACTTCTGGTGATTTGATGCCACTGGTTGGGGGAAAACTTCTGGTGATTTGATGCCACTGGTTGGGGGAAACTTCTGGTGATTTGATGCCACTGGTTGGGGGAAAACGTCTGGTGATTTGATGCCACTGGTTGGGGGAAAACGTCCTGGTGATTTGATGCCACTGGTTGTGGGGAAACTTCTGGTGATTTGATGTCACTGGTTGGGGGGAAACTTCTGGTGATTTGATACCACTGGTTGGGGGAAAACAGTCTGGTGATTTGATGTCCAACTTCTTGTGATTTCATTTGGGTGGGGGAAACTTCTGGTGATTTGATGCCACTGGTTGGGGGAAACTTCTGGTGATTTGATGTCACTGGTTGGGGGGAAACTTCTGGTGATTTGATGCCACTGGTTGGGGGGAAAACTTCTGGTGATTTGATGCCACTGGTTGTGGGGAAACTTCTGGTGATTTGATGCCACTGGGGGGGAAAACGTCTGGTGATTTGATGCCACTGGTGTGGTGATTTGATGTTTCTGGTGATTTGATTGATGTCACTGGTGGGGGGAAAATTCTGGTGATTTGATGTCACTGGTTGGGGGGAAACTTCTGGTGATTTGATGGCCACTGGTTGGGGGAAACTTCTGGTGATTTGATGCCACTGGTTGGGGGAAACTTCTGGTGATTTGATGCCACTGGTTGGGGGAAACTTCTGGTGATTTGATGCCACTGGTTGGGGGGAAACTTCTGGTGATTTGATGTCACTGGTTGTGTGGAAAATTTCTGGTGATTTGATGTCACTGGTGGGGGGAAACTTCTGGTGATTTGATGTCACTGGTTGGGGGGGGGGGAAACTTCTGGTGATTTGATGTCACTGGGGGGGGGGAAACTTCTGGTGATTTGATGCCACTGGTTGGGGGAAAAATTTCTGGTGATTTGATGTCACTGGTGGGGGGAAACTTATGGTGATTCTATGTCACTGGGGGGGGGGGGGGTGGGGGAAACTGGTTATGGTGATTTGATGTCACTGGTGGGGTGGGGGTAATTTTGTGGTGATTTGATGTCACTGGTGGGGTGGAAACCTGTGGTGATTTTATGTCACAGGTTGGGGGAAAACTTACGGTAATTTTATGTCACTGGTTGGTGGAAAAGTTATGGTGATTTTATGTCACTGGTTAGGGGAAAATTTTTGGTGATTCTATGTTACTGGTTGGGGGAAACTTATGGTGATTTATGTTACTGTTTGGGGGGGAAATTTTCACAGCATGGTTATGGAGTGTATCAAAGCACTTTATGGGTATTTATGCACTTTATGTTACTGGTTTTCAAAGAACTTTTATGGGGTATGCTTTATGTCACTGGTTGGCTAAGAAATTCAAAGCACTTTATTGTCACTTTTGGTGGAGCACTTTATGGAGTGTTTACACAGCACTTTACCACTGTTTTCCAGCATTTAGAAAGAGATGATGATCACAACAATAATGACAGGGTGTGTTTCACAGCACTGTATGGAGTATTTTCACAGCACTTTACGGAGTGTTTTCACAGCACTTTATGGGGTATGTTCACAGCACCTTATGGACTGTTTTTTTTCAGCACTTTATGAGGTATTTTCAGAGCACTTTATGGAGTGTTTTCAAAGCACTTTATGAGGTATTTTTCGGAGCAGTTCGTGAAACATTTTCAGAGCACGTTCACAGCACGTTCACACAACAGATGTACTCACCTTCATATCTGCCTTAAAGCACGCACCCACAACGCCGGCGAGCATGACGCCTCACTCCTCCCCTCCCCCCCCCCCCCCCAACTCTCCCACCCAAAATACACCTACAAACGAATAAATGCGCAGACACACTGATACGTTGCTTACCACCCCGTCCCTCCCCTTCCCCACCACCAGGAAGACAAGCGTGCAGTCACATGAGACAAAAGTCATCCGGAAACAAGACAAAACAAATAAACAAACAAGTCTGAAAGGGAGCGCACTCATTTCTTCTTTTCATTCCATACAGAATGCCAGCCAGCTGTCCTGAGGTATGTTATGGCGCACTGTTTCTCGAGAGCTTTATGAGGAGTGTGTAGCGTCGCTTTGTTAATGACCATCCGATGCCGGGGACCCTGGTGAGGCTGCTAACTCCACCATGATGGAACAACACGAGGCACGTGCCTTAACCCCAGTCCCTGAGGCCTTTGGAACTGCACAGCGTGGCATCATGCGCTGCATCATGTTGTACGGCTTTGAGTGACAGGACATTGCATTTTGGTTTGTACTGCGTTTGTGTGATGTGACATTGCATTTTGGTTGTACTGCATTTGGTTGTACTGCGTTGTGTGATGTGACCTTGCATTTTGGGTGTACTGCGCTTTGATTGTACTGCGTTGTGTACTGCGTTGGTTGTACTGCGTTGTGTGATGTGACCTTGCATTTTGGGTGTACTGCGTTGTGTGAGTGATTGCATTTGCATTTTGATTGTACTGCATTGATGTGTGATGTGACCTTGCGTTTGTGACTGTACTTTGCATTTTGGTTGTACATTGCGTTTGTATTGACTGTACTGCATTGAATTGTATTATGTGCATTGTGTATGCAGTGCATTGCACTGCATGTATGTTGTCGTTTTATGCTGCTGTACATAGTTTTACTGTGACAGCAGATTTCTCTGTGGGAGGAAATCGACCTGTTCTTTCTGGCGTCCTTTTCAAATTGCATACAATGTACTTATTCTAAGTCATCGTTTTCTCCCAGTTTGAAGCAAATTACACATATTAAACATTCACGACATTGTGTGGTATTTTCTGGAGTATCAATGCATTTCGAAGCACGGTATCTATGGGACATGCTGAATTAGAATGAAATTCGACGTCAGAAATGTCCAAGTCACATTCTTCATGAATTCCGCTTTCCTCGCCTTCTCCTTTTCTCCTACCAATTTCCAGAGTTGTTTTATGGCTGGCACAACGGAATTCAATCGAAGGGTATTGGTATGCATCTTGCAGTTGAGAAGTGTCATTTTTTCCAGCAGAAGTGGAGAGTTCTGTTTCTATAAAACATTTCTCCTTTGCTCTGCAGACTGTGTCATGACAAGACATAACTACATAACTGCTCTTTCAGCTCTCCGTGATATTCCTGCCAAACGACTGCCTGTTGTGCAAAAAACTGAGAGGACCAAACACAGGTATACCTACCTTCTACTGACGTATTTCCAGGCAGTTTTAGAACCCTGTAACGAGAAATGCATTCTCTGAATTTAATGTGAACAGAGCAGAATCCCATGCATTCAACGCCCGTCTTGCGCTGAAGTGAATGAAGATAAAAGTGATTGCTCCTTCATTTTCGTTGTCCTGAGTGTTTTGTAACTTGCCTGAAGAAGTCCTAAGAGGTCGAAACGCGTCGTGTTTTGTCTTGTGATTCGGTTGTCCACGTTTTCTTGGCGGTTCGCTATCAATTACATTCAAAATTTGTTGAGATTCCCGCCTGCAGTCGTCTCACTTTACAACTAGATTCAACACAATCCATTCGACGGCAAATTGTACTGCCAGAACTTCAAAGCAGATTTGGCCCAAGTCGAATCACTATACATTCACGAGAACTGAAATCAGAAGTATACGCGTTTCTCCAAGCACAATAGTTGGCAAAGTACAGTTATGTACCGCACCGACTGAAGACATCACAAAGGAATAAGAACTGATTTCATAGCTTCGTATTTCATTACTGGAATGACCTTTTCCGCTACATGTCTGAAATTATACGCACAGGCAGCTCCTGTTTTCCTGCGGTCCGTACCAGCGAAAAATACAGTGGTGCCAGCACGGTGGCGTCAAGTCTTTTCAGCTTTAAGTGAGAATCCCCATTTCCCCTGAATTCCAGACCAAGGAAAATCAGTGAATCAACACTGTCTGAATAACAGTTCCAAAACAAAACGAAAAGATCTTACATCTGTTGGTTTTGAAGTAAAAATCATAAGTTTTTTTGTTTGTGTTTTGACACATTAAAGTTGAAGTTTCCATTTTAAAGCTATACTGCTGTAATGCATTATAGTTCGTATTGTATCAACCTTGCTTTGTTCCAGACAAAAGAAAAATATCATCTGCATATAAAAGTGATTCCGAGCTTGCACATGAGGAACAGACGCACTAATCGCAGCATGTGTTTGTTATATTACATTATCACGAGGTCGGACTGGCTGTAAAGTCCAATGATGTTCATACGGGGGAAAGCGACGATTTTCACACATCACTGTCTCTGCGACAGATGGAGAGGAGAGAAACCAGAGAGAGAGAGAGAGAGAGGGGGGGGGGGGGGAGGAGGAATAGAGAGACAGAGAGAGAGGAGGGAGGAGAGACAGAGAGAGAATGAGAGACAGAGGAAAGAGACAGAGGAGAGAGAGAGAGAGAGAGAGAGAGAGAGAGAGAGAGAGAGAGAGAGAAAGAGACAGAGAGAGAGAGAGAGAGAGGAAGAGACAGAAGAGAGAGGAGAGAGAAGGGAAGGTACAGTGGGTGGTAGAAGGGTGGTTTGTAGGAAGGGGGGGAGGGGGGGGGGGGGGGGGGGGGGGGGGCCAGGATTATTGATCAGGCAATCTGTCAGCCAGCACGGGGCTGTGTCTCTCCTGCTGCCAGCGCTTTGCTCTAAAGGGGCAATAGCAAGACAGACAAACCTCCCCAAACCTCCCCCCCCCCCACTCGCTTCCTTCCCCCTGCCCCCCCCAACCACCCTTCCTCGTCCTCCTTCCCATCCCACCTTTCCTTCCCCCTCCTTCCCTCAGTCCCCCATCAGCAGGGGGGCCTCTAAAGTGTGCTTCAGCCACGGGAAGGGGGTCGGGGTCAAGCCGTATTTCACGCCTCCCAGACGTCGTCCCAGAGAGCAGGACAGGCGCTTCTCACACACACAGTGTGGCTGCACACCACAAATTAATGCGCCAATGACTTTGCTTAAGGAGTCGAGTATTTATAGACTGGCGCCATCAGACTGTTTTGATAATTTTTTTTTTTAACTGTGTCGGAAAGTTGATTCTCCTCATTTTCTTTCATAAGGCCGTCAAGATACAAGTCTGGTGATCCCAAGCAGGCAGATTTCAAACAAAAATCAAAGGCAAGGGGACTATTTGGCGGGTTTTTTCAGCTGGCGCAAAGATAGGGTCATGGTGAGGTGCAAAGGCTTGAAATGTGACGTCAAGTATGGGGAAGAATCATGTATTCGAGAAGACTGTGATTTCATCGGTGAAAAATCCTCCCAAAACAAGAGGAAATAAATTGGCGGGCAGTTGTTCTTTTAATCAGTTATCAGCTTCACATTAAATGCCGGGGTCAAAGTTGTGCTAGGCCTTACAACGCCTGCCTGGATGATATCAGTGTTTCAGAGCAAAATCCTCATCGTGGTGTGTGACCAGTGTGTACACCCACTGGGCTGCATGCCCCACACTATTTTCAGAGCTGGGGGGAGGAGAGGCGGCGGGGGGGGGGGGGGGGGGGGGTACAGAGACGGCGAGCGCGAGGATAGAATGAAATAAAGGGGAGGGGAAGGGGAGGGGGATACCTGAGGAACCTCTTTTACGGAAAGTGTCTTTCAAGGAAAAAGATCGATCAACGGCCACAAAAAAACTTCAATCGGCCAGTCAGCCAGTCAATCAAACTCATCAAGGGACCCAAGCCAAATCGAATTATTTGACACCTCTTAAATGATCAACGAATCCTGAAAAGGAATGAATGAAGAATTCATGTAATCAAATTCGAAAAGGTACTGGCTGCTGACGAGAGAGAGAGAGAGAGAGAAAGAGAGAGAGAGAGATGAGAGAGAGGAGAGAGAGAGGGAGAGAGAGGAGAGAGATTTGTGTTTCAGTTTCATCGGGAAGAGCTCACTGCGTGCAGAGAGATAGTCCATATACACTACACCAGCATTTCGCTAAGCGTTTTGAGACCACACTTGAGGACCCAATGCGCATGATTTCAAGCTGATGGATAGATGAAATAATCACTAAGACCAGAGACTCTTAAGAAGAGGGTCTCGTGGGCTACGACTCAGCAGATATGTCTGACCTACGCGCTGGTCAGACCTTGAATACCTACCTACTTAACATTGGCTGTGCCCATTATTCATCATTGTATGAGTGTGTGGGTGACAGTACAATATGAGTTTGTACGGATATGTGGGCATGGGCCCTGTTTGTGTGTGCGCAAGTGTATGTGCTTCACGAGCGCACGTGCGTGCGTGGTGTGTGTGTGTGTGTGTGTGTGTGTGTGTACACACCACACACACACACCACACACACCACACACACACACACACACACACACACACACCAACGCGCGCGCGCGCGCACAACACACACACACACACACACACACACACATACACACACACACCAACGCGCGCGCGCGCGCGCGCGCGCGCGCGCGCACACACACACACACACACACACACACACACACACACACACACACACCCATCTGTGGACTCTCCAATTTACGCACCTGCATCACCCCACAAATGAACATTCAGCTGCGCACACAAGTCTGCAGTATACTCTGGGGTACCCGGAGAGATTCAAAGTCTATTTTCAGTTCACGCCACATGCGTTTCGCGATTATTTGTGTCTCTTACTGGAAAGGCCCAGTATGATTTGGCCCCAATCTTAGAAGTCTTTCGCAGAGTTGGCCTTGAGATCATTTCCAACGTGTTGCTGTTGGTTGGTGACTTTTCTTGCTCTTCCTATAAGTCTGGATGTGCGGCCGGACTTCCTCTCTTGATGATTCAGATCTGGAAGATGGTCCTCGGTTGTGGCTTTTTGCATCTGTGTTTGCTATAAGTGATTACTTCAGATTTGGTTATCATAGATCAGATCGAGCACAAGCTGTAATCGCAGTTTCTTCGATTCGGTTGCCTATGCCATCCCGTGTAACATCTTACTGTTCCTCGTTTTTTTCACTTTATAACAAGAATTGAACTCCTAGCTGTTCCCGAAAGGGCAGTACAAGCAGATCCATTTGAGTCTCCTCCAATGGAAGGCTGCGCAATTGCAGTTCATTCCAGAGGTCTTCCATTCAGTTCCAACATCTTCCACTTTCTGAAGTAAGGTGTCCATATGGGGGCATGTGCCAGTCAGTTTCATGGGGGGGGGGGGGTTGGTGGTGGGAGTGGAGGTGATGTGGAGATGAGAGAGCAAGAAGAGAGGAGGAGAGAGAGAGAGAGAGAGAGAGAGAGATAGAAGAAGGTAGTAATAGCGGGGGGAGGAGAGGGGAGACGCGGGGTAACTTAGCAGCGTTGGGGTTCCTTTTTTACCGAAGCCATCAAAAACGTTTCGACAATACTAGTGTCGAAATAACACGGCGCCTACAAACATTTTGCACTCACCTTCTGAAAGGAGAGAGAGAGAGGACCGCGGAAAAGAGAGAGGAGAAGAGATGAAGGACATCGAGAGAGAGAGAGAGAGATCAAGAGGAGGAACGAAGAGAAGGATGGAGAGGAGAGAGAAAGGGGGGGATGTTGGATGGCGTTTTGAGTATGTCACCTTCATGACCTAATTAGTAGGATGATCACGAAATCAATAATGTGAATAAAGAAAGGATTATGACAGGAAAAAAAACAAAATA
The DNA here is from genome assembly GCA_016801955.1 of Conus betulinus. NCBI lineage: Eukaryota > Metazoa > Mollusca > Gastropoda > Neogastropoda > Conidae > Conus > Conus betulinus. Next base: position 385,936 of record JADBJO010001610.1, read on the forward strand.
AAAGCAAGAAGGAGAGAAAGAATGACCACAGCAAACGAAAATAAAAAAAAAAGAAGGAAAGAGCAGGAAAGAAAAGGAATAATGACAAGAACAATAAATCAATAAATGATAATTATCATGACAGGGAAAAACAGAAAACAGAAAGAACGACAGGAAAGTAAGAATACAATGACAGAGACATAAAAAGAATTCACAGAAAGAAAGCAAAAAAAAAAAAAAACTGACAGAAAAAAGACAGACAAAAAGAGATAAATAGACAGGAAAATGACTGTACGGAAAGAGAGAAAGAGAAGACAAAAGAAATGAGAAGAAAAAACAGGGAGAAAAAAAAAAAAAGACAGAAAGAGTGACAGAAAAAGAAAATAAAGAACGACAAGAAAAAACCAGTGAAAGAACACTAACACAACACACAACACACTACACACACACACACACACAACACCACCACACACCACACACACGAACACACACCAGCGCATACATCAGTGCCAAGCAGGAAGAAGACCTAACAAAGATCGATGGTTTCTAACACGCTCTAGGGCCAGTAAGTGCCCCCGCCGCAGCCCGCCACCGGCACCGGCAAATCCACAGAGAGCAGTCAATGTCAAGTCGTCAAGATGCAACCCACCGGAGGGAGGAACACTGACACTGCTGCCGAGTCACTTCGTTGGTGTTCAGTGGCGCCTGTTCTGATCTACAACATACGCAGGACACCACCTACTACTAAGCCCCCTACTGACGACAATAATTGCTTAGGTCGCGGAGCCGGCGTGAGTGAGCTCTCCCTCCGGAGGGCGCACACCGGCGTGAGTGAGTCCCACGACAGCCCTCATGGACTCGCCGATAACCGGTGACCCCGACGGAACCAAACCAAGGCCCACAGACGTGGAGAGGACATCGAAAATTGAGGTCACCATGAGAGCAGGGCATGAAGGGGCCACAGAATTTGAGACTTTTTTTTTTTTTTTTTTTAATGCTGATCGATGAGAATGATGATGATTAAGATGAATGCTACGGATTTCCATTTCGGTCTGGTGAGGAACTACATGACAGGGGCTGTACTCTACGCTTCCTTTTCATAATATATCCCGGCCCGAATTGTCCCTGGCGTTCAACCAGGCCCCCCACATGCACATGGACTTCTGATGGGATTCGAACCCAAAACGAACCAACGACCTCCCAGCCGGGAAGTCCCGCGACCGAAACGGCTAACCACTTCGCCCACTGCGGGCGGCTGGTTCTCCATTCAAACTTTTAACCTGAAAAAGATGCACCGACGAAAAAAAAAAATCGATTCAATACCACTGCTGAAAACTTGGTCTGTACCGCCCAGACTTACAAAATTATAATTGAAGTGGTAATTTAAAAAAAAAAATACCCCCCACCCCCACCCACCCCCCTTTGCTTAAGAATCGCCATTATGAGTGTAACTTAGTCGTTTGGGTCAAACCCAAAAACACCACGTATCCCCATCCCCCCCCCCCCAATCCATAATCCCCCTCCGCCCCCCCCCCCCCATCCCCCCCATCCCCCCCCCCCCCCCCCCCCCCCCCCCCCCCCCCCCC
>JADBJO010001610.1:395000-402811 GCA_016801955.1 Conus betulinus
AGAAGGGAGGATACTTCTGAGATTTCTAATCTTCTGCATCGTGATCAACCCACCCCCCACCCTCCGTCTATATGAATTATAAACAAAGCTTACTCTTATGTCTCAGATTGTAGAGAAATAGGGGGGTGATAAGCCTTCATATCTGCAGTGGTAGATGATTCTGCCTAACTGACAGTATGCGCTTGAGTGGGTGAATGGGGGGATAAAGAGAAAGCTCACTAACATATAACTCCTGGTCAGATACCGGTATTTCGAAACTGATTGTTTCTCCTCAGTGACCGCGGAAAGTGGTAATTTGACTCCTCTGCCTTTTCGGTTTTAAGAAGAATGCTATACCAGAAAAAGGCTGGTGTGCAATACCATAGTATGTTTGTTGAGTTTTCAAAAAAACTAACTAAAGGTGCCACCTAAGAAGCAAAAGAAAATCATGAAAGAGCAAAACAAGCTACATTTTCTTGTGAAAAGTAGAAAATATAAAAAGATAACCTCTTAAGACACAAGTGCTGAGGGCCACTTACAGAGCAGCTAGGTGTTGCAATGACTGCAAGAAATACTGAATTATAAACAAAAGGCATATATATATATATATATATATATATGATGATGTGTGTGTGTGTGTGTGTGTGTGTGTGTGTGTGTGTGTGGTGTGTGTGTGTGTGTGTGTGTTTATATCTATATATAGTGTTGAAAACATTTTGTGGTAGGGGAAAACAAGTGCAAGCTAACAATTCTTCCGTCATTACATTATTGACTTCCAAAGATTAAGAAAAAAAGGAGGGGAGGGGGGGGGGGGGGAGAGGAAGGAACGGGGTAAGAAAGAAAGAAAAGAGAACAACAACAACAAAAAATCAGGGAAATATATTATAAACATTATAAAACATTAAACCCTTCGCTAGCAGCATATGGGAACCATTGCAGTCCATCCTGAAGACAGAACCATTCATATCGCCTGCTCCCAGGCCTTTCATCCTCTGGATCAGACTCGTCAGGGAGGCACGGCTGATTGTGTCTGTGCTCCCCTGGCATCGAATGGAGATATACCACAATGTATAATTCTGTGGTATTCAAAATAGAACCCATCAGCACCCCAAAGCAGCCAGTGAAGGGTAGAAAAGCAAAACGAAAAGAAAATGAGGGTACGGGAATACGTTGTTGAAAAACTAAAATCATTATGTAAACAGTATAAGATGTATACCCACACACACACACGCACACGCACATGCACGCACGCACACACACACACACACACACACACACACACACACACACACACACACACAGATAGAGATAGATAGATAGATAGATAGATAGATAGATAGATTATAACAATGCTGATGGTCTGTCTACGAAATTCTAGTATCATCGGAGTGGTCTTTCGGGGATCGCCTCAAAATTCTACCGATGGTAAGGGAATATATACTTCAAACCAATTTCGACTCATGGTCATCACTCTCGAAATCTTTTCGGGGACATTACAGAAGAATAATGATTAAAGCAACCACACCGTCATCTTTCAGGGGATTATGTTAGAATCACTTTGATGACTTGGGGGAGAGGGGCAAAGGGAGATGGGGGGGGGGGGGGGGGGGGGGGGGGGGGGGGAGGGGGAGAGGTTCTTGCTCCAAACTCGAGGATTTACTAGGTTATCCTTACGTCAATCGGGTTTCCTTTTGGGATATTCTTCAGAACAGTGGAGAAATCACTGGATCATTTTCAAATTATTCAGGTTGACGTTTTCAGAATACTAGAGGACTTCCTGGATGTCATTTTCTGGATGTTGTCAACCATACTGGATTATCCCCGAATCATTCAGGGGTCCTAAAATCATTCACGGTGTCATTTTCTGAATGTAGACTAGATTGTCCTAAAATCATTCACGGTGTCCTTTTCTGAATGTTGACTAAATTGTCCTAAAATCATTCACGGTGTCATTTTCTGAATGTAGACTAGATTGTCCTAAAATCATTCACGGTGTCCTTTTCTGAATGTTGACTAGATTGTCCTAAATCATTCACGGTGTCATTTTCTCAATGTAGACTAGATTGTCCTAAAAATCGTTCAGGGTGTCCTTTTCTGAATGTAGACTAGATTGTCCTAAAATCATTCATGGTGTCATTTTCTGAATGTAGACTAGGTTTGTCCTAAAATCATTTCACGGGATGTCCTTTTCTGAATGTTGACTAGATTGTCCTAAAATCATTCACGGTGTCATTTCCTCAATGTAGACTAGATTGTCCTAAAATCGTTCAGGGTGTCCTTTTCTGAATGTAGACTAGATTGTCCTAAAAATCATTCATGGTGTCATTTCTGAATGTAGACTAGGTTGTCCTAAAATCATTCACGGTGTCATTTTCTGAATGTAGACTAGATTGTCCTAAAAATCATTCACGGTGTCATTTTCTGAATGTAGACTAGATTGTCCTAAAATCATTCAGGATGTCATTTTTCTGAATATTAACTAACATACAGTATTATCTCCAAATCATTCAGGATGCCATTTCCTGAATTTTGACAAACATACAGGACTATCTATCAAAGCATATATATATATATATATATATATATATATACATTATATATATATATATATATATATATATATATATACACACGCACACACACACACATAATATCTATAGATCTCTATCTCCACACACACACACACACACACACACACACACACAACACACACACACACACACACACACACATCACCGTGTGTATGGTCTTAGTATCAGATGCAGACTGCGGCTTTGTGTTCTTTCAGTGTCACACGTGATGGCGATCCTATATTGTTGAACCTGCCGAATTCCATGTAAGTCTTCTTGATCTCGGAGGCTCCCTACTTCTGACTTGAAATTTGTCGCAACCCATAATTGGAAAAGCTGTTTGATCGTACACACACACACACACACACACACACACACACACACACACACACACACACACACACACACACACACACACACACACACACACGAACGCGCGCACACGCATCGAAGAACGCCAATGACCTACGAAAAAAAAAAATCTATATAAACCCACCAAATCAACCTCGCAAGCAAGACCGAGAAAAACCAAACAACCAACACAACAAACTCGCATCCAAATCAAGTCCACAACCAGCATAACCAGCACCAGCCCAAAGTCCATGAACCAAACCATCAGACAACCCATCAACCTACCAACCAGCCAGCCATCCAGCCAACCAAAGGAACTTAACTCAACACATCTTTAAAAAAAATTAAGCAAGAAAGCCGTCAATACATGAACCAACGAATCACAAATTCCAAACACGATGCGTTTCGACCTGTTAGGTCTTCCTCAGGCACAGATAAACAACACTCAGGACAACCGAATATATGAAGAACGAACCATCACTTTATACCTTGTCGCCTTCTTCTTCTTCTTCTGCCTACTCCTGCCGATACTCCCTATATGGGCAGGCAAGTATTAATCCCATTTACCCAACAAAGGGAGTGGAGTTTTGTGAGCATGACCGTTTTTTTTTTTTTATCCCGCCATTAAGGCAGCCATACTCCATCTTCGGGGATGGTGCATGCTATGTGCAACGGGTCATCCATACCAACGGCCAAACTGGCCTTCTCTTCCGAAAGTTGGTGATGGGATTTGACGTGTATGCAAGATGATATGCATGCGTTCACACACGGAACCTCGGTTTATAGTCTCATTCGAAGGGCTGTACGGGAAATGGAGTCAGAAGTAATGTCTACTCCGAGGGAAAGATCCCCCTGTACCGAAACGGCCCGGCGGAGATTCGAGCCCGCAACCCTTGGATTACGAGTCCGGCGCTCTACCAACTGAGCTATTCCCCCCCCCCCCCCCCCCCCCCCCCCCCCTCATCCTCCCTTGTCGCCTCATTTTGCAACAAACTCAACACAAACCAACCCGCCCACCCACCCCAACAAACAGACTCACCTGGACTTGACCTCCCCCTCTGGCTGCTGCTGCAAGAGATTGGAACCCTTGCCAGGAGGCGCCTTGTCGTCGTCGTCCCCGCCCTGCCCGGGGGTGTCTGGGACCCCCCTTGTTGGTGGGGGTCGGGGCGGCGTTTGTCCCCCTTGTTGCCGTGGCCCTGGCCCCCGCCGTTGTCCCGCTGCTGCGGCCTTCTGCTGCTGCTTGTAGCGGACAGGCTGAAGAACAGGCCCAGGATGGCCTTCAGGTTGCCGTCCTTGATGTCTGCCGGGGCGTGGGGGCCATTCCATCAGTCAGTCGGTCAACCGGCAGGTCATCGATCAATCAATCAGCCACAAGCCGATGAGTCAATCGTGTGATGCGAATGAATCGATTAATAACCACCAGTCACTCGATCTGATTATGCGTTCGTTGATCATCTCTCTCTCTCTCTCTCTCTCTCTCCTCTGTCTCTCTGTGTGTGTGTGTGTGTTTGTGTGTGTGTGTGTGTGTGTGTGTGTGTGTGTGTGTGTGTGTGTGTGTGTGTGTGTGAGTTAATCACTCAATCAAACCCATGTATTCATTGATACTCTCTCTCTCTCTCTGTTAACTACTCAATCAAATATTAAGCATTCATTAATACTCTCACTCTCTCTTGTTGTCTGTCTGTCTCTCTCTCCGTCTCTCTCTCTCTCTCTCTCGTATGCACATATCTCCATCGCCCGACACTCCACCCGGTCTCGCCTACTCAGGCCCTCTAATCATCACCTTCATACCCTCCTTCCCCAAGAGCCCCCTCCCTCCACCTCACACCACCCTCGCATAAACAATCTATGTCAACATGTGGACAGAGTCTCTCAACGACACTGCAGTCATCACAATCTGTCTGTGCACAGGTGATCTCACACTAAACATCACACACCTGCACACACACACACCACACACACATCACACACACACACACACCACACACACACACATACACACACACACACACACACACACACACACACACACACACACACACACACACACACACACACACATCAATGAGCGTGTTTGAAGTCCTAAGGCCACAGAAAGCTAGTACGCACTTACAAACTGCGTGCTTGTACCCAATACTCACCCTGGAACATCAAGGAAAACGACCTGTTTTTAAAACGAGAACCTGTGCAATAAATGTGGAGGCAGGTTCAAGAGCCACCATTGATAATGACAGTATCTTTTAACATTGACATTTCCAGCTACACAAGTGACAACTTGGCTGTGTAGGCGAACTCACCATTATTGGCAAAAAACAAAACAATCAGAGATACAAGAAGGTTTGTGTGATAGGTGAGACCACCTTTACCCTGTCTTTTCCCCGTAAAAAGAAAGACAAACAAACAAACAAAACAAAACAAAAAAAAAACTTGTGTGAACAATAGCAACAGTGTGTGAAGGGTTAGCAAAGAAACGCCAAAAGGCGCGTGTTGTGTGGTGTCGTACGGACTCACCTTTAGCGCTGACGTTGTCCACACTGACCCCCAGCGTGGCCAGGAAGGTCAGACAGGTGTTGATGTTCTCCACCTGCACAGGCCGGCCCAACACAGGGGATGACGTCAGGAAGGGGAGGTAAAAAAGGACGCAAGGTACAAGCCAAAGTAAACAGGACGCCAAGTAAAGAACAGATAAAGGGCAGGGGGAAAAACACAACACATCAAAAAGAGAAACTGAAGGGCCAGAGAAAAGAATACAATACAAAAAAGAAAAGTATTTGACGAAAGCTATATCAGTCGAAGGAGGAAAGATCATGGACAGGTTGAAAAGGTCAAATCCCCGGGCTTAAAGGCCATGGGGGTGGGGGTGAGGGGTGGGGGGGGGAGAACTGTCAGGGATTCATCGTGTCTGGAGCAGAGCGTGATGCGAGACGGCCCATTCCTCCCCTTCTGCAGCCCTTATCTGCCCTGAACTGAACCAGGTCTCCATGTCCTTCTGGGGGGGGGGACAGAGAGGGTGTTCAAACTACACAACACCTGAACACAGGAAAGGTTCGAACCCACGACCCTCAGCTCAACAGCCTTACGCCCTGACCGCTCGGTAAGGGGGCTCTTCCGTCAGGGTGGCCACCACTGAGTGCAGCGTATCCATGATCCCGAAACAGACGTGATGAAAATGACATCCCCTAATCCGCCTTACTGATCTGTCCTATTGAGGTAGTTCGTTTGTGCATACTTTGAGTCACGTAGACTGATAAACATTTGCTACGTCACTGACATGTTCAGGCAACGATTCGTTCACGTGACTCCCTTGGTTCAATGTACTGGTCAAAAAACAAAAAAAAAGAAAAATAGAATACAGAAAAGGACAAAAAGAAGAAAAAAAAAAAAGAAAAAGTGAACGTTTGGGGCATATTTCATTACGCCTTACACGTGAACCAAAAATGATGTATTATTTCATCCTCAGCTCCTTTACAAATGGAACAGAACTCCCCTTCCGCTTCTTTAGTCATAAATCATTCTCTGCAATTCATGAAACCGCACACAGAGACAGAACTCTCGGGCATTTCTTTTTTGTTTTAATTATCAAATCAGCTTACAATCTTTTGGTTCGTGAACGATGTTGTATACTTTTCAGGATAAATAACATCCTTTATGGGGAAAAACAAGGGGAAATATTGATCACTAAATCCTACCCATTTCATGACAGTTTTGATTAAAAAAAAAAAAGTCACTGCCCTTCATTGGAATCCATAGACATGGTAATCGTCTACAGCCTGGCCACAGCGTTGACGCCATTTTATAGAAGATGTAGTCCTTATTTGTGTTACCCACCCCCCCCCCCCCCCCTCTCCCCCCTTTTTTTTATTTTTCTTTACCATCGTCATGCGAGTCAGCAGCAGCGGATGTTTTGTTTGTTATTTTCTTTTCGTTTGTTTGGACACGGGAGTCTGGAAAGTTTAATCCCAGATTCAATATGGCAGATCAGATATATAAGGGATGTTACCAGTGAGAGAGGAGAGAGAGAGAGAGAGAGAGAGAGAGAGAGAGAGAGAGAGAGAGAGAGAGGAAGAGAGAGAGAGAGAGGGAGATGGAGGGATGGAGGAAGAGAGGAAAGAGACAGACAGAGAGAGAGAGAGGGGGACAAAGAGAGACAGAGAGAGGGGAGAGAGACAGAAACACCGAGACAGACAGAGAGACAGAGACAAAGAGACAGATAGCTTAATATACAGAGACGGAGACAGAGAGAAAGAGACAGAACGAAGGAGGGGGGGGGAAAGACAGATAGGCAGATAAACAGAGAGAGAGAGAGAGAGAGAGAGAGAGAGAGAGAGGGATGAGAGGGAGGGGAGGGAGGGAGGTAGGAAGGAGGGAGAGGGAGGAGAACGAACGAAATGCATTTTATTGAGGGAAAGGAATAAATAAAATTCAATGGCTATATTTCAACCAGCCCTAGAATATAAATAAATAAATATGTAAATATGTAAAATGAATAACAAAAAGAAAGAAGAGAGTGATATCCGGGAATATATAAAAAAGGAAACATCGCACACCAATTGCATATCAAGCCATATACGACAATGAATACATAGCGGTTCACAGAGGGAAACAGAATGGGGGAGGGAGGGATAGAGGTAGGAACGGATGTGGACAGAGAGAGAGAGAGAGAGAGAGAGAGAGAGAGAGGGGGGGGGCAGGAAGGGAGAGATAGGCGGAGGGGAGACGTTGCATTTTCTTCTCTGTGAAAATTCAGAACACAAAAATTCAAGCACCGTTCTGATACAGTATAGAAAAAAAAAATCACGAAAAAAAAAACAAATGCCCAGGCCCCCCCCCCCCCCCCCCCCCCCCACCCCCCCAAAAAAAAAAAAAAAAAAAAAAAATAACACACATCGAAACGAGAGAGAAAATTGCTGA
>JADBJO010001611.1:0-102500 GCA_016801955.1 Conus betulinus
GGACAGCACAAAAATAAAATGCGTTTTTGTCTTCTTTCTCTTCTGTACATAATGGAGAAATTTAATCTACAGGGATGTGTTGATTGTATTGATATTTATGTATAACAATACCAGAAATAGGCTACCGATTTTGAATCTTGTTGTTATAATCTTAATATGTCTGTCTATATTCAACATTAAAACCATGTCATCGATGACCATTGTGCAAAAACTCTCAATTATACTTCATCTATCACTTTTGTTGACATGAAAATTCCATCTTTGCTATCTGCAAAATACTAGTCTTTTTTGGTCTAAATAAGCGAGAAACTCATTTACTCCCCACACACCCTGGTTTAACTATAAGCTTACATACTCTAACCCAAACACATAAGCCTATAATTCACAGAGAATGTCAGATGTCCAGTTTGTCTTACGATGAAAGTCCAACTCAAATAATGTTCTATATGCGCTACGTGTTAATCGTATCTCATATAGTTTCAAAGTCTGCACTTTCCACACGAGTGTATATATATACTTATAGCCACACACACACACACACACACACACACACACACTGATTCAAGTCTATGAGAACTGGCCATAGTTTGGTGGCATTTGGCATGAAGTTTGGCTACTGCCAAAAAGCAGGTGATAAGCTACGAGGAAAAGAGGGAAGAACATAGAGGATACGCAGGCGGTGGCATCATGGGGGTGGTTGTGGAGGCGAAGTGTAGTCCTCTCTACTACCATACGAATTAGTTCCCCGCGTTGTAGTAGGCCTGCTGTCCGGTCGTCGGAGTGGGTGGGTGGGGTTTAGAGTGGGGGTAGGGAGGGAGGAAAGACTTCCGAGTAGTGTGGGTCGGCCGGAGAATGGGAACGAGTAGGAGGGTTCTGGGTTTGAGAGGACTGTGATGTGTGATTGTTTTTTTGGTAACATGCGTGGAGTAGGTGAATGGACGGGAGAGGACTAGAGAGAACGGAGCGGTGATGTAACAAGGGGGAAGTGGATAGACGTCCATGGGGCGAGGTTTGTGGTGGTCACTGCCCCTCTTTGTGCCGATGCTGTCTGCCTGTTTCCTAGCAAACAGATTTTCAGCAAGGCGTGCTGTCCCTTTCTTCGTAGGCAGAATGGCATTTTGGGTACAATGCCATTCTCGGTGCTCCTCTGCTGGTGGTTGAGACAGCAGTGTGGTCCCTGTAGTGCACACCCATGCCGTCACACACCTGCTGCAGGTTCCTGTTGCTGTGATGAATGACTGGATTGAGGGTGTGTCGTCCTCTGGCAGGCATGATAGCAAAAGCTAGCAGTGACGCTTTGGGAAAGACCCTCCGGCACTGGGAAAGGTCTTTCCACTTGTCACTGCTGATGGCACTGTCTGCTGAGGCCTGGACTTGTGCACAGTCGTGGATCCAACATTTACTGCAGCCAGTCTCACGGTAGTTGAGGGTGTCCGGCCACTGAGCCACTCGGTTGTTGGATCACTGTCAGATCACTGACGCACACTTTTTGGGGCTTGCTGTTGGGAGAGAGAGGAGAGAGAGAGAGAGAGAGAGAGAGAGAGAGAGAGAGAGGAGGTATGTCATCATTGTCTCACTGAAAATTTGACATGTTTGGATTTTTTTTCCTCTCCATTCAGTTTTTTTTGCTTGGCCCCGCCTCTCCTCTCCCTAAAGTTCTTTAAAAAAAAATTTTTTCTCTCTCAATCTCCGGAAATTTTTCTCTATAGACATTAGCTCTTTCACGTTATCAACCAGTCTTACTCTGTTATGTTGATGCTTCATTCTGTTGATGATGTCCGTTTCAAAAATGAAATGGAAGTTTTAAAACGAAACGAGAAAGGTGATCGGAACAGTGAAATGCGCAAACAGATAGCCAGTGGACTCCGTGATATTGTATAAGCGAGTCTGCTTTGACTTCGGAGCTGAAGGTTATGATCATTGCAGAGCTGTTTAAACATTGTTTGAGAGACATTGGGAGAAAAAAATATATCAGAGTAAGTTGAAATCAAAAGTGCAGACTACGAGTCCGCCTTATGTGAAATAGCGCTTTAGTCATCCCTTTCTTTTGGCTTTTCTTTTTTTCCCGGTTCTGCGCACAACCTGCATGGTAATCGCGCATGCGTGCCCGCTAAAGTGGGGTATTTTTCGTTCCTGTTGTCAAACACAGTGGTGGTGACTGTTCAAAATTGTGTACACGGGTCATTCACAATGGCTTTGAAGCGGATAAATAAGGTATATATCTCAATAGAGAATTTAGGAGCCTGTTTTATCTTAGAATGGTCTGGCTGATTGTCTATAGGAAGAGATAACACAAAGTTTCGGTTGTAGGTGTTCCGTCGGCCGTCATGGCGGATTCACAGTTGGATCACTCCCTGAGTCCTCTACGACTCTAGGCTTTAGTCTTGCTCTCAAGTCTTGTTTCAACAAATAAGTAACCATAGATTGGTGTTTATCACTCATACCCAGTTGTCCGAACAATCTGAAACACATGTTTCTTTCTGTCGTAAAATATTATGATGAAACATTAGAAAATATTCGTCATAGAAAACGGTTCAATGTGGATGGCCAGTCACCTCACGGTCTTGAGTCGATGATTAAGTTAGCCTGTCAACAGTCCGAGTCAATTCAGACGTATGTTTCAAATTCCAGAAGAGGAAGTGAAAATAATACATTGGCCGGGATGTTGCTACTGTAATGTGTAAAGACCAGAAAATATCTGACAAGGCATTTTTACCTTTTGAACTCGTCTGAGTGATCAACTAGATTTTTGGTTTGGGTTCTAAGTCAAGCTCTGATGAAGTATGTGTGTTGGGTAACACACTCACGATAATACATAGACAGAATTACACAAAAGATTGTATTGTGATGTAATTATTTTAATACATGACACATTTTCAGACATATGGGGCAACCTGATAATGGGAATGAATTTTCAATTCAGTTTCAGTTCCTGGGACGGGACTTATTTAAGCATGGCAGCTCTTCTTTTTTTTTTTTTTTTTTTTTTTTTTTTTTTTTTTTTTGTTGAATAACCCAGCCCCAGTTGTTAAGAGAACTGTGCAATAGAATTGCTTTGTTTGCTCAGGGTTTGTTTTTTTTTTTAATGTATATTCTGCTCATACTGTTATATAAATTTTTACAACATTCATCCCTTTTTTTTCTGTTCAGAGTTGTTTGTTTTTCTTTAGAGGTAATGTGCCTACCTCATTTTTTATTTTATGTGGGAAGTGCATGTACCATAAAATGCAGTTATGTCACTAAAAGTGAAACGATTTTCCTCCCAAATATTTGTTCGCAAATACGAGTTTTCAGTAGTATTTGACTATTTCTTTCCTAAGTGAAACATAAAATATTGATTCTCAGGTAATAGTTCGTCAGGGCATTGCTTGTAATGACAGTGAAAGGATTTTTTTTTAAGTTTGTCTGGATCCATATTGCCTATGCTGTTTATCATTTGATCATCTCATGAGTCTTCAAAATTTTGAAGATGGTAGATCATGTATTTTCAAGTCTTTCTTCTTGTTTTTTGTTTTCCACCAGCTAGCGTGTAATCCATCTCAAGAGCTGGGTAGGGAGGAGGACATCTAGGAGTCGGGACTTCTATCTTCCAGATTTATATATATATAAAAAAAACGGGGGGGTGGAGGTTATGTGTGTATGGGGGACTCTCACTCAGTCTTATCATGAAAAATCGAGGGGTGGGGTGGTGGGGGCTCTCTTAATCGTTTTAATCTTATATAATAATGAATAACATGAGGGAAAGAGGAACACTTTGTTAAAATGTTCTTGGGGGGGGGGGGGGGGGGGGGGCTCATTTTTATGTTTGGTTCTTGTTATTTGAGAAAGAGGGGGAAGAAAATGGAGTGTGTCCTTTTTTCAAATTCTGTTTTTTTCCCAATTCTTGTTTGAATTTTACGAAAAGGGGGGGGGGGTGGGGGGGGGGGGGGGGGGCATAACAGTTTTAACAAACTGCCAGTCTGTTTTTTTATGCAAAGAAGCAAAATGTTAAGTTCTAAGCTACTTTGGTCGAGATTATTACCCTTAGTATGTCTTGCCAACAGGATTGATAATTAAATACACAAGAGATTCTCCTCTTTTTTTTTCCTTTAAAATTTTTTTTTTTCGTTGGTTATTCTGTGCCTTTTTTTTTTCTTTTGCTTCTTATATTAGGGGGAGGGGTTGCAGAAGTTAGTCTGACCCTTTTAATGTTTTCACTAGGGATGCCAGTGCTCCTCCCCTTCTGCCATTCTGGTCTGGGGTTCTGATATGAATACTGTATGACCCTCTTTTTGACAGTTGAAATTTAAAATACTTTGTGTCAGCAAAAGATTTTGCAGGGAATAATGATTAACATGTGGTAGATTATTTATGAAAAATACACAACAGAAAGAGAATGTGCTTGAACAAACAGATTGCCACTTTAAAACTTCCGTTTTTGAGGAATGTTGAATTTCCAAGCTTGGTTCTGTTTTTGAAAAGAAAAAAAAATCCATTGTATAGGATAAGGCTGCTAGTTACTCTATTATCATTCTTTCATTGAAATTCACAAGGATATGGGTTAAGACGAGGGGTCCAGTCTTGGACTGAGTTTCCAATGAGAAGTCATGCACTCACGCTCGGTCAGTATCATGCGGTCATCAGTATTTAACATTCTGGCTCATACGGACAAGATAAGGGACAGTTCCAACAGTTATCTGAACAACCGTTCCAGGAATGTGAATGGTCACCTTTCCAGGAATTCATTTCTTTTTGCCTTTTTTTTTTTCAGTGATAGTGAAAATGTTTTAGTTCTGTAAAGAGTTTTTAAGGTATAATGAGTCCTGATTGTTGGGGTAATTTAAAGGTTTCCTTATCTTGGAAAAAAAAAAAAGAAAAAAAACAAGACTATAGGGGTGGAGAGTCTCTGTCTTTTGTTCATCATTAATTCATGGTCACATAACAGTGCTCCGGCCCACTGTTGACATGCGTTTTGGCGTGTTTTCGGTGCACAAAAGACCCAGTTTAATATGTGTGTCTATTTCATTTCCCCATGGAATTGAAAAATAACAGTCACTTGGTCCTTTAAGGTTTTGCTGTGTGGCCATAAACGGTGTGATAACCACAGCATATCAGAAGTTTTGCTTCTTGAGCCCACAAATTGTTTTACATGATTTTATTCCCAGTTAGACAGTGTAAAATTGAAAGAGATGCAGTTTATTTGCTTAACACAGCCCGTTGCAGACCTTACATTCTTGATTCTGATCAGGTTTTCAGAAACATTGCTACAATTGAAAATATTTAACATCCTGCTTTGGGTTGATTTCCAACCTTTATTACCATACAATAGTACAAAAGTGATACGACTTTCCCCCCCAAATACATGGTAATGGTTACCCAATTGACCTGCTGACTTTTTTTTTTTTTTTTTTTGGACTTGACAATAGAAAGTGTATTACAGAAAGTAATCGTTTGCCATCAGATCCTAAGTGTTTAGTCATCAAAACCTTTAGGGAGGGTAATTTTCTTGCAATCTCAAGTAATTTTAAGTCACTAAATTGATGAAAAATGGCATCTTATGCAGGGTTCATATGCCCTTTTGAAACTCCTTGAATCTCCTGGATTTTGAGAGCTAATTTCAGAGGCCTTGAAAACCCTTGCAAGTCATTGTTAAATGTTCTGTTTACCAAACCTCCTGGAAAACCTTTGTAAATCAAGCCCAGTCAGCTCCAAAGATTTTTAATGTGGCATAAAAAATGGCAGTTTGATTTTTCTGCTGCATTCAGATTGATTGAAAATTATTTTTAAAAAAATTTTTTACAAACATCGCCACGATCCCGGATTGTCTCCGTTACTTAACAAGGAGATAATTTGTAACCTTGTCAATTTTTATGCATGTATTGTAACCTTGAATTAAAGAAAAATCATTCTTTAAAAAATCCTTCAGTTTTGTTCTGGGAGTCTGTGGGAACCCTGTTATGCAGTTAATTAAGTTTAGTCTCTTGCTTGCATGATAACGGAAAATACAAATGTGACTGTTAACAATTTTGAAAAATTATTGATAAAGCCCTGCTGAAAAAACATAGACATACAAATCACAGGACAAAACACAACACGTTTTGACCTCTTAGTCTTCTACAGGTAGATACACAACACTCGGGACGGTGGAAAATGACAAGCAGTCATATATCTTCATCCAATTCAGTGCAAGATGGGTTTTTGATTGCATTCAATGGCCATCTTGCACTGAATTGGATGAAGATAATGATGATGCAACTGAATTTCACAGAGGTAGGCCAGTTGCCATTTTTCTCTGCTTTGATTAAATAGGAGGCAAAATAGTAAACAGTCTCTGACTTCGCTCGTTTGGCAGGATCCAGCAATAGTGAAAGAGGTTGACAAAAGCGCTGAGCTTCCTGGATGGTTGGATGGACAAGCGTACGCACACTATGTTGTCAGATTTGCGCAGATTGATTGTAGCATGGAATGTTAGGGGAAAGGTGGAGGGTAATGGGAGCCCTGGTTAAATTAATGGGGTGGATGAGTGGGGGGTGAAAAGAAAACTAGGGGGGGGTGATGGGGGTGAATGGATAGAAAAGGGGGGGGGAGTGGGGTGGATGGATGGTGGGGGTGGGGTGGGGGAGAAAAAATGGGGGGATGTTGGGGTGGGGGGGGGGGATGATGTAAAGATGTGATAGGGGTGTGGGGTGGGAGGTGGGGGGGGGTGGGGGAAGAATGGGATGGGGGGGGGTGGAGGGGGGGGTGATGTATGGGTGGGGTGTGTGATGTGGGTGTTATGTGGGATGGTGGGGGCGGGGGGGGGGGGGATGGTGGAGTGGATGGGGGGTGATTGGGGATGGGGGGTGGGGGTGGTGGGGAAATGATGGTGGATGGGGATCTGGGAATGAATTAAGGGGGGATGAAAAAAGACAAATGAAGAAAAAATAAGGGGGATTGGGGGAATGGGTGGGGATGAATAGAAGGCGTGGATGGATGGCATGCTGGGGGGGGGGGGGGGGGGGGTGGGGTGATAGGATGTGGTGGGAGGGATGGGGGGGATGGGATGGGGGGGGGGGATGGGAATGGGGGGATCGGGGGGGATGGGATGGCGGGGGGGGGTGGATGGGATGGGGAAGATGGAATGGATGGGATGTATGGATGTGGGATGGATGATTGGTGAATGGGGGGTGTGCGGGATGGGGATGTGGGGGAGGGATGGGATGGGTGGGTGGGGATGAGGGGTGGATGGGGCGGATGGCCGGGGGGGGGGGGAGAGGGAGGGGATGGGGGGCGTGATGGGATGGGGATGGGTTGGGGGGGGGGGGGGGTAATATGGGGATGTGTGACTGGATGGGAGTGTGATGTGGGAGGTGGATATGTGGGGGATGGATGGGGAGGGGGGGGATGGGATGGTTGGGGATAGGGGGGGGATGGGGTGGGGGGATGCTGATGGGGATGGGGATGGATGGGATGGAGGGAATGGGACTGGTGGGGATGGGATGGTGATGGTGGAATCGGGAAGAGGGATGTGAAGGTAAATGGGGGGGGATGGGGGGTATGGAGGTGACTGGGCGGATGGGGGGATCGGGGAGATGGGGGGTGATGATGTGATGCGGTATGATGGGGATGTGGGGGGCTGGATGTGCTGGATGGGGATGGTTGGGGACTGGGGGGGGGGGATAAGTGGTAGGGGGGAAGGGGGGAGGATGGGATGTGGGGGGATGGGATTGGGGGGCGCAGGAGGGGGGGGGAGGGGTGATGGTGCGGATGGGTGGGGTGTGGAGGATGGGGGGGGGTGGGGATGGGGGATGGGATTATGGGGATGGGCTGGATGGGGAGTGATGGCAATGGGTGTGGAGGGTGGAGACTGGATGATGGGATGGGGGATGGTGATGGGGGATAGGGATGGTGGATGGGATGGGGGATGGGGATGGGATGGGGGATGGATATTGGGGAGGGGTGTGGACATTGATGATGCGCCCATGGGGATAGGGATGGACTGGATTATGGGGGATGTGCTGGTGTGGGGGGGGGGGATAGGGGATACGGACGGGAGGATGGGATGGGATGGTGTGTGTGTATGGGGTTTTTGGATGTGGGGGGGATTACTGATGGAGGGATTGGACTGGGATGGAATGGGGATTAGGGGATGGGGGGGTGGGGGGTGGCGGATGGGGTGGGCTATCGGGGATTGGTAATGGGGAGGATGGGGGGGGTGGGGATGGGGGGGGGGGGGGGGGGATGGGGATGGGGAATGGGATGGCGGATGGGGGGGGGGGGACCACACACGGAGCACGACCCGCCGTCACACCACGGGCATGGGGGGATGGGGGCATGGCGGGATTGGGGGGGGGCTAGGGGGGGGATGGGGGGATGACTTTGGGGGGGAGTGGGGGGGGGATGGGGAGGGGGTGGGGGGGGGGGGATGGGGATGGGAGGGGGGAGGGATCGGGGGGATGGCCAGGGGGGAGGGATGGGATGGGATGGGAGGGATGGGATGGAGGCTGGGAGGGGATGGGGCTGGGACTGATGGGGATGGGGGGGGGGGGGATGGGGGGGATGTGGATTGCATGGGGGGGGGAGGGGGATGATGGGGAATGGGGATGGGGGATGGGGAGGGGAGGGGGGATGAGGGTGATGGGATGGGCATTAAATGGATGGGGGGGGATGGGGATGGATGGGGGAATGGGGGGGGGGGGATTAGGGGGGTGGGGATGGCTGATATTGGGATGTGTGTGGATGGGGGGGGGGGGAATGGGCGGATGGGTGATGGGAATGGATGCAACAAGGATGGGATGGGATATGGGGGCTGGGGGGGAGCTAGGGGGGGAGGGTGGATGGGATAGGGGAGGGGACTGGGGGGTGGCATTTGGGGAATGGGGGTTGAGTGGATGGATGGATGGGGGATGGGGATGAGGGTGTGGGATGGTATGGGTGTGGGATGTAAGGGGGGGGGGGAGGGGATTGATGGGGACTGGCCTGGTGTGGGTAATGGGGGGATATTGGGGGATGCTGGGCATGGGATGGGATCTGGAGGGGGGGATTCTGGGGGGGGGGGGGGGGGATGGGATGGAGGTGGGGAGTGCGGGATTTTTGGGGGCATGGGGATAGGGGGGGTATGTGGGGATGGTTGGAATGAGGGGGATGGTAGGGATGGTGGAGGGGATAATCGGGGATGGATGGTGGGATGGATGGGAAGGGGGGATGGGATGTGGGCTGCTGGATGGGATGGATGGGATGTGGGATGATGGAGGGGGATGGGATGGACTGGGGGGGGGCTGGATGATGATTGGATGGAGGGGGATGATTGGGGAGGGGGATGGGGATGGGATGGAATGATGGGATGGTGGTCTCCCCGTATGGGCTGGGAATGTGGGGATGTGTTGATGGGGGGGTGGATATGGGGGATGGGAGGGGTGGGGGGAGGGTGGGATGGGGGGGGAATGGGGGGGGGGATATTGGGGGGGGATGGGGATGAGTGATTGGATGTGGGGGGGGGGGGGGGCGATAGGGGTGGAATGGGATGGGAATGGGGAGGGATGGGGGGATTGGGGGGGATATATCCTGATGTGGGGGTGGGGGGGGGATGGGGGGGGATTGGGAATGGTGATGGGGTAAGCGGGGAGATGGGGATGGGGGGATGGGGGATGGGGGGATGGGGATGGGGGGGGGGATGGGATGGGATATGGGATAGGGGGGGTGGGGGGGGATGTGGGGGGGATGGGATGGATATATGTGGGGGGGGAATGGGGGATGGGATTATGGATGGGGGAGGGGGGGTGGAGGGGGGATAGGGTGGGGATAGGGGATGGGGGGATGGGTGGGGGTGGGGGGATGATTTGGGATTTCGTGGGATGGCGGGGGGATGGGGGGGGGGATTCGGGCTGATGGGGGTGGATGGGATGGGGGATGGGGATGGGGGGGGCGGGAGGATGATGGTGGGTGGGTGGATGATGGGGATGGGGGATGGATTGGGAGGGATTGGGAGGGTGGGGGGGGATATGGAGGGAATGGGGATGGGGATGGGATGGGTGGGGCTGTGGATGGGGGGGGGGGGGGGGGGCTGGGGATATGTGAGTGGGGTGGTATGGGGGGATGGATGGATGGGATGGGGGGGATGGAATTGATGATGGGGGGGGATGGGGCGGGGGGGGGAGTGATGGGGATGGGGGGGATGTGGGGGGGATGGGATGGGGATGGGGGGGTGGGATGGGGTAGGGGATTGGGGGATGGGGATATGGGTGACTTGATGGGGGGGGGGGGGGGGGTGGGGATGGGGGATGGGTGGGGGGGATGGGATGGGGGGGATGGGGCGGGGATGGGGGTGGGGGGGGGGGGATGGGTGGGGGGGATGGGGGTTGGGGGATGGATGGGGATGGGGGGGGGGGAATGGGAATTTGGGGAGATGGGGGATGGGGGGGGGGGGGGATGATGGGGATGGGGAGGGGGAGGGATGGGGGGGATGGGGGGGGGATGGGGGGCTGGGGGGGGGGGGGATGGGGACGGGGATGGGTGGGGGGGGGGAGTGGATGGATGGGGGGAGGATGGGGGGGGGGTGGGTGGATGGGGTATGGGGGGGGTGTGGGGGGGGAATGGGTGGGGGGTGGGATGGGGATGGGGGGGGATGGGATGATGGGGGGGGGGGGGGGGGAGGGGCGGATGGGATGGGGGGGTGGGGGGATAGTGGGATGATGGATGGGGTATTGGGGGCTATGATGGTGGGGGGGATGGGGATGGGATGGGATGGGGATGGGGGGATGGGGGATGATTGGATGGGGGAATATGGGGGGATGGGGGGATGGGGGGTGATGGGGGATGGGGGGGGGGGATGGTTGTGGGGGGAATGGATGAGGGGTGTGGGATGGGATGGGGGGGGAATGGGTGGATGGGGGGGGGATGTGGGTGTGGGGGTTGGGGATGACTGGGGGGGGATGGTGGGGTGGGGGGTGGGGGGGATGGGGGGGGGGGGGGGGCTGGATATGGGGGGGGATGGATGGGGGGGGTGGATGTTGGGATGGGTGGGGGGGGATGGGGGTGGGGGGGATATGGGATGGGGGGGGTGGGGGATGGGGGATGGGATGATGGGTATGGGGGGGAGTGGCGGGGGGAATGGGATGGGGGTGTGATATGGGGGGGGGGATGGGGGGGGTGGGGTTGGGGGGGGGAGGGGGGGGTGGGATGGGGATGGGGGGGATGGGGGGGGGGGGGGGGGGGTGGTGTTGATGGGGGGGGATTGGATGGGGATGGATGGTGGGGGGGATATGGGGGGGGATGTGGATTGGGGGGATGGATGTGATGTGGGGATGGGGGATGTGGGGGGGGATGGGTGGGGTGGGGATGGGGATGGGATGTGGATTGGATGGGGGATGATGGTGGGGGATGGGGGGATTGTGGGGTGGTGGGGATGGGTGATGGGGGGGGGAATGTGGGGGGGTCTGGGGGATGGGGGGGGATGGGTGGGATGGTGGGTGGATGGGGATTGTGTATGGGGATGGGAGGGTGGGGGATGGATGGGGATGGGGGGTGGGTGGGGGATGGGGACGATTGAGTGGGGTGGGGGGGGGGGGGTGTGGGGGGATGATATGGGGGATGGGGGTGTGGGTGGGATGGGGGTGGTGATGGGATGGATGGTTATGGGGTGGGGTTGGTGGATTGATGGTGATGGTGTTGGTTGGGTAATGGGGCTGGGATGGGGGTGGGGGGTGCTGGGGGGTGGGGGATATGGGATGGGGATTGGATGATGGGGTGCTATGGGATGGGGGGGGTGGGATTTGGGATGTTTGGGGGATGGGATGATGGGGGGGGGTGATGGGGGGGGGGATGGGTGGATGATTGGGGGGGGGGGGGGGGATGGGTGGATGGGAGGGGATGTGTGCATGGATGTGGAGTGGGGGGGGGTTATGGGGGTGTTGGGAGGATGGGGGGTTGGTGATGGGGGGATGATGGATTTGGGTATGTGGGGGGGGGGCTGGTGGGTGGTAATGGGGTGGGTATTGGGGGGGGGTGATGATGGGGGTGGGATGGGGCTGGATGGTGATGGGGGGGGGTGGGGGGGGGATGGTGGGGGATGGGGTATGGGTCTGTGGATGGGTGCAAAATGGGGTGGGGATTTGGGGGGTGTGTGATGGGATGGGGGGGGGGGGTTGGGGTGGTGGTCTGGGTTATGGGGGGGGGGATGGGGGGGGGGACAATGGGGGGATATGTTTTGGGGGGGTGGGGGGTGGGGGGGGGATGGGGGATGCTGGGGGATGTGGTGGATGGGGGGGGGGGGGATGGTGGGGGGTTGTGGAGTGGGTGTATGGGGGGGGTGCTTGGGTGGATGGGGGGGTGGGGGGGGCTGTGATGGGATGGGGCTGTTTGTATGGGGATATGGCAGTGAATGGGGATGGGATGCTGATGGGGGGGGGTGCCGTGGATGGTGGTGGGGGTGGGGGCTGGTGGGGGGGGGTGGGGGTGATAATGATGATGGGGTGGGGGGGTAATGGGTTGGTTGGGGGGGGTGGGGGTTGGGTATGGGGGGGGGGGGGGGGGATGGGGGTTGGGGGGGGATGGGATGGGGTGGGATGGTGTTTTGGTGGGGGGGGGGTGTGGTGATGGGGGGTGGTGGGGGGATGGGGGATGGGGTGGGTTTGGGTGGGGATGTGGGTGGTGGGGGATGGGGTGGTGGGGACTGGGGTGGGGGGATGGATGCTGGGGGGGGATGGATGGGGGGGGGGGGGGGATGGATGGTGTTGGGGGTGGGGGGGGATGGGGGGGGGGTGGGGGATGGTTGGATGGGTGGGTGATGGGGGGTGATGGGGGGAGGGGGGGGGGGGGGTGGGGGTGTGGGATGGGTGGGCTGGGGGGGGGGGGGGGGTGTATGGGGGTGGGATGGGGTGGGGGGGGGGTGGGGGGGGGGGGGGGGTTGGGGTGGGGGGGTGGGGGGGGATGGATGGGGTGGGGTGGGGGGGGGGATGGGGGGGGATGGATGGGATGGTGGGATGGGGATTTTGATGGGGGGGGTGTGGGTGGGGGGGGGTGGGGTGGGATGGGGGGGGTGGGGTGGGGTGGGGATGGGGGGATGGGGGGGGTATGGGGGGGGGGTTGGGGGATGGGGGGATGGTGGTGGGGGGATGGGATTGGGGGGTGGTGGTGTGGGGGGGGGATGGGGGATGGGGGGGGGTGGGAATGTGGGTTGGGGATGGGTGGGGGGATGGCTGGTATGGGGGGATGGTATTGGGTGGATGGGGTGATTGGGGGGGGTGATGGGGGTGATGGGGGGGGGTGGGATGTGGGTGGGGGGGGGGGGGGGGGGGGTGGGGTGATGGGGGGATGTGGGGGGTGTGGGGATGGGGGTGGGGATCTGGGATGGGGGTATGGGGGTGGGGGTGGGGGTGGGGGGGGGGTGGGGGGGATTGGGGGGGAGGGGGGGATGGGGTGGGATGGGGGTGGGGGGGGGGGTGGGGTGGGGGATGATGTGGGGGGTGGGGTGGGTGGTGATGGGGGTTGGGGGTTGGGGGGGGGATATTGGGGGGGGGGGTGGGGGGTGGGTGGTGATGGGTGGATGGGATATGGATGGGGGGGGGGGGTTGGGGGGGGTGGGGGGGGGGTGCATGGGGGGGGTGGGGGGGGGATGGGGGTGATGGGATGGGGGGTGGTATGGGTGGTGGGGGGGGTTGGGGTGAATGACTGGGGATGGGGTGGGTGGGGGGTGGGGGGTGGATGGGCTGGTTTGGGGGGGATGGGATGTGGGGACTGTGTTGGGATGGGGGGGGATGGGGATGGGGGGTGGGGGATGGGGGGGGGGGGGGGTGGGGGTGTGGTGGTTGGGATGGGTGGGGGATGGGGATGGGTGGGGGGGTGGGGGGATGGGGGGGGGATGGGGGGGGGGGATGGGGGTGGATGGGTGGGGGGCTATGGGGGGGGGGGGGTTGGGGGAATGGGGGGTTGGGTGTTGGGGGGAATGTGGGGGGGGTGGGGGTGTGGGGTGGGGATGGGTGGGGATGGTGGGGGGGGGATGTGGTGGTTGTGGGGGGGGGTGGATTGGGGGGGTGCTGGGTGGGGGGGATGGGGGGATGGGTGGGGGGGGATGGGGGGGATGGGGGTTGGGGTGGGGGGTGTGGGGGGGGGGGGGGATGGGGGGGGGTGGGGGGGGTGGGGTATGGGGGATGAATGGGATGGTGGGGGATGGGATGGGAGGGGGGGGGGGGGGATGGGGGAGGGGGGTTTGGGTGGGGATGGGGGGAATGGTGGGGGGAATGGGATGGAGGATGGGGGATTGGGTGGGGGGATGGGGGGGGATGGGGGATGGGGGGGGAGGTGGGGGGGTTGAATGGGATGTGGGGGGGTGGGGGGGGGGTGGGGGGGTTGGTTGGATGGGGGGTGGGGGATGGGGTGGGGACATATGGGGGGGGATGGGGGGGATGGTTGGGGGGGGGATGGGGATGGGGGGGGGGGGGGAGTGGGGGTTTGGGATGTGGGTGGGGGGTGATTGGAGGGATGGGGATTGGGGGTGGGGTTGGGGGGGGGGGGGGGGGGGGGGAATGGGTTTGGGGGATGGGGGGGTGATGGGGGATGGGGGGGGGGGGGGGGGTGGGGGATGGGGGGGTGGGGGGTGTGGTGGGGGGGATGGGTGGGGATGTGGGGGGGGGGATGGGGGGGTGGGGGGGGGGGGGGGGATGGGGGGGGGGGTGGGATGGGGGTTGGGGGGGGAGGGGGGATGGGAGGGGGGAATATGGGATGGGGGGGGATGGGGTGGGGGGTGGGGGGGGGGGGGGGGGGGGGATGGGGGGATTGG
Source organism: Conus betulinus (assembly GCA_016801955.1). Taxonomy (NCBI): domain Eukaryota; kingdom Metazoa; phylum Mollusca; class Gastropoda; order Neogastropoda; family Conidae; genus Conus; species Conus betulinus. The sequence goes on from JADBJO010001611.1 coordinate 14,735, forward strand.
GGCATGGATGGGGGGGTGGGGGGATGGGGGGGGGGGGGGGGGGGGGTGGTTGGGATGGGGGGGGGATATGGGATGGGGATGGGGGAATGGGAGGGGGGTGGGGGGCTTATGGGATCATGATGGGGGGGGGGGGGGGGGGGGGGGATGGGGAGGGGGTGGGCGGGGGGGGGGGATGGGGGGGGATGGGGGGGGATGATGGGGGGGGGGGGGGGGTATTGGGGGATGGGGGTGGGGGGGGGGGGGGGTGGGGGGGGGATGGGATATGGATGGTGGATGGGGGGGGGATGGGGATGGGGGGATATGGTGGGGGTGGGGGACTGGATGGGGGGTGTGGGGGGGTGGGGATGGGGGGATGGGTAGCATGGGGGGGGGGGGGGGGGGGGGTGGGGGGATGGTGGGGGGGGGGGGGGGTGGGGGGATGGGGATGGGATGATTGGGATGGGTGATTGGGATGGGGGATGGGGATAATGGTGGGGGGGGATGTGGGGCTGATGGGGCTTGGGGGGATGGTGGGGGGTGGGGGGTGGGGGGGGTGGGGGATGGATGGGGGGTGATTGGGTGGGGGGGGGATGGGGGGGGGGGGGGTGGGGTGGGTTGTGGGGATGGATGTGGGGGGAGATGGGGATGGTGGTGATGGGGGGGGGGGTGGATGATGGGATGGTGATGGTGGGATGGGCCTATGGGATGGGGTGATGTGGGCAGGGGTGGTGGGGGATGGTGGGGATGTGGGGGGGGGATGGGGGGATGGGTGGGGGGGGGATGGGGGGATGGGGGGGGATGGGGGATGGGAGGGGGGATGGGGGGGGGGGGGGGATGGGGGGGGGGGGTGGGGGGTGGGGGGGGGCGGGGGGGGGGGGGGATGGGGGGGGGGATAGGGGGGGGGGGGGTGATGGGGGGGGCTGGTGGGTGGGTGGGGGATGGGGGTTGGGGGGGGAAGGGGGGGATGGATGGGGGTGGGGGGGATGGGGGGGTGGGATTTGGGGGGGGGGGGGGGATGGGGGGGGGGGGGGGGGTGTCTGGGATGGGGGGGGGCTGGGGGAGGGGGGTGGGGGGTGATGGGTGGGGGGGGGGGGGGGGGATGGGGGGGATGGGTGGATGGGGGGGGGGGATGGGGGGGGTATGGTGGATGGGGGGGGGGGGATGGGGGGTGGGGGGATGGGGTGGGGGGGGGGGGGGGGGTGGGGGGGGGGGAGGGGGGGGGATTGGGGGGGGGGGGTGGGACTGGGGGGGGGGTGGGGGGGGGTGGCTGATGGGGGGGGTGGCATGGGGGGGGGGGAATGGTGGATGGGGGGGGGGATGGGGTGGGGATGGGGGGGGGGTGGGGGGGGGGGGGGTGGGGGGTGGGGGATGGGGGGGGGATTGGGGGGGGGCTGGGTTTGGGGGGGGGGGGGGGGGGAATGGGGGGGGATGGGGGGGGGGGTGGGGGGGTCCGGGGGGGGGTATGGGGGGTGGGGGGATAATGGTTATGGGTGGGGGGGGATGGGGGGAATGGGGGGGGGGGGATGGGGGGGTGGGGGATGGGGGTGATGGGATGGGGGTGGGGGGGATGGGATGGTGGGGGGGATGGGGGGGGGATGGATGTGGGGGGGGGGGGGGGGATGGTGGGGGATGGATGGGGCACTTGGGATGGGGGATGGTGGGGTTGGGGGGGGGGGTGGTGGGGGGGATGGGGGGGGGGGATGGGGGTGGGGATGGGGGGGGTGGGTGTGGTGGGGGGGGATGGTGGGGGGGATGGGGGGTGGGATGGGGATGATGGGGGGGTGGGTGGGGGGATGGGGATGGGGGGTCGGGGGGGGGGGGGGGGGGGGTGGGGGATTGGATGGGGGGGGGGATGGGGTTGGGTTGGGGGGGGGGGGGGGGGGGGGGTGGGGGGGGGGGATGGGGGGATTGGGATGGGCGGATGGGGGGGGTGGGAATGGTGGGTGGGGGTGGGATTGGGGGGGTGGGGGATGGGGATGGGGGGATGGTGGGGGGGGGGGATGGGGGGGGGGGGGGGGGGGTGGGGTTGGGATGTGGATGGATGGGGGGGGATGGGGGGTGGGTGGTATGGATGGATGGGAATGGGGGGATGGGGGGGTGGGGGGGAGGGGGGGGGGGATGGATGGGGATGGGGATGGGGTTGGGGGTGTTTGGGGGATGGTGGGGGTGGGGGTGGGGGATGGGGGTGGGGGGGTGGGGGGGGGTGGGGGATATGGGTGGTGGGATGGGGTGGGGGGTGGGGTGGGGGGGTGGGGGATGGGGGGGATGGGGGGGGGGGGGGGGGGGGGTGGGGGTATGGGGGGGGGGGGGGTTTGGTGATGGGGGGGGGGGGGGGGATGGGGGGTTGTGGGGGTGGGTGGGGGATGATGGGTGGGGGGGGGTGGGGGGGGGTGGGATGGGGGGGTGGGGGTGGATGTGGGGATGGTGTGGTGTTGGGGGTGGGATGGGGTGGATGGGGGATGGGGATGCTGGATGGGGGGGGGTGGATATGGGGGGGGGGATGGGGTGTGTGGGGGGGGGGTGGGGATGGTGTTGGGGTGGTGGAATGTGTGGGGGGGGGGGTTGGATGGGGGTGGGGGACCATGGGGGGGCTGGGGGGGGGTGGTGATTGTGATGGGGGGGATGGGGGGGGGGGGGTGATGATGGGGGGGGGGGATGGGGGGATGGGATGGATGGGGGGGGGGATTGGTGGATGGGTATGGGGGGTCCTGGGGTGGGGTCCGGTAGCAATGTGGGGGGGGGGTGGGGGGGGGTGTGGGGGGATGGGTGGTGTGGGGGGGATGGGGTCCTGGGTTAGGGGGGTGGGGGGGGGGATGGGTTGGGGGGGAATGGGGTGGGGGTGTGGGGGATGGGGGGGGATGATGGGGGGGGTATGGGGGATTGGGTGGTGGGGGTGGGATATGGTCACTGGCTGAATGGGGGATATGGGGGGGGGTGTGGGGGTTGTGGGATTGTTTTGGGGTGGGGACTGGCTGGGGATGGGGGGGGGGGATGGGGGGGGGGTGGGATGGATGGGGGTTGGGTGGCTGGTGTGGGGGGTGGTATGGGGGGGGGGATGGGACTTTGGGTCACATGCGGGTGGGGGGAATGTGGCTGTGTGGGGGTGTGGGGTGCATGGGGGGGTGGGGGTTGATGGGGGGTGGGATTGGGTGTGGGGGGTTGGGGGGCTTGGTGGGGGGTGTGGTGTCGGGGATGGGGGTGTTGGGGTGGTGGGTTGTGGGTGGGGATGGGGGGGGGGTGATGGGTATGGGGGGGGGGAATGGGGGGCGGGTGTCAATGGGCCTGATGATTGGGTGGTGGGGGGTGTGGGGTGGGTGGGGGGGGTGTTGGTGTGGGATAGGGTGGGGTCTATGGGGGGGATGGGTGGGGTGGGGCTGGTGGGGTGGGGGGGGTGATGGTGCGGCTGGTTGGTGCTATGGGGCTGGTGCTGGGGCATGGTGATGGGGGGGGCGGGTGGGGAGGGTGGGTGGGTTGGGGGGGCTGGGGGGGTGACTGGGGGGGGGGTGGGGCGGGGGGGGGGTGGGGGCATGTGTGGGGCTGGGGGGGGGGGGGGGCTGGGGGGTGGGGGGGGGGGGGAGGGGTGGGGGATGGGGGGATGGGGTCTGGGGGGGTGGTCTGGAGGGGCTGGGTGTGGTCTGTGTGGGGGACTTCCGGGCTGGGTGGCTCGTGGTGTGGGTGGTGGGGGAGGGCCGGGCGGGGGCTGGGGGGGGGGGTGGTGGGGGGGCTCTGGGGGGCGGGTGGGGGGGGGGTTCTGTTGTTGGCGTGTGTGGGCACGGTGAGGGGTCCTGGGGGGGGGTGGGGGTCTGGGTTAGGTGATGTGCTGGTGGGCTGGCTGTGGGGGGGGGGGGGTGTTCGGTGGTGTGTGCTGGGGGGCTTCAAGGGGGTGGGAGGACTGGGTTTGGGCACGGGGTGTCTGGTGGGGGCGGGGTGCTGTGGATGGCCTGGGGTGGGGGGATGGGGGCTTGGTGTGTGGGGGGGGTTGTCGGCCTGCTGGCCAAGGGGTGTTGGGGTTGGGGTGGGGGGGGGGGAAGCGGTGTGGTGGGTGGTGTGGGTGGGTGTGGTGGGGGGGGGTGGGGGGGGCTGTGGTGGGGTGGTGGTTGTGTGGGTGGGTCATGGTGGGGGGGGGTGTGTGTGCTGGATGGATGGGGTGTACGGGGGTTGGCATGGTGGGTGTGGGTGTGCGGTTGTGGGGTGGGGTGGGGCTGTGGGTTGGGGGGTGTTGGGGGTGGGGGGGTGGGTGGTGGGTGGGGGCGGCGAGGGTTCACATGGTTGTGTGGTGTGGGGGTAGGGGTCTGTGGGGGCGGGGTGGTTTTCCTGGGGGGGGCGTGGGGGGGGTGGGTCCTTGGGGGGGGTGGGGGGCTGCGGTTTGTGGGTGGTGTGGGGGGGGGGGATGGCAGTGGCCGTGGGGGTGCTGTGGGGGTCTGGGGTGGTCTGGGGGTGCTGTGGGGTGCGGATGTGGTGTGGGGGGTCGCTGGGGGGTGGGCTGATGGGGGGGGGGGGTGGGGGGTGCGGGTGTTGGATGTGCTGGGATGGGGCTGGGGGGGGGTGGGTTGGGCTGGGTGGCTGGTTGTGAACGGGTGGGGGGGGGGTGGGGGGTGGGGGGTGGTTCGGGCTGGGGTGTGGGGGGGGGCTGGGGTGTGGGTGGGGGTGGATGCGGTGGGGGGGGGGGTGGGGTGGGGGGGATGGGGGATGTTGGGGGTGTGGCTTGGTGGGGGTGGGGGGTGGGTCGTGGGGTGGGTGGTTGGGCTGCTTGTGGGGGGGGTGACTGGGTCGCGGTCGTGTGTGCTGGGGGGGTGGTGGGTGGCTGTGTCTGGGGGCTGGGGCTGTTGGGCCGCTGGTGGTGGCTGTTGGTGATGGTGCGTGTGTTGGGGGGCTGTGGGTCTGGCTGGGGGGTCTGTTGATGTGGGTTCATGGGGGGGCGTCCGGGTGGCTCTGGTCTGGGGGTGTGGGGGGTTGGGGGCTTGATCGTGGCTGGCGCTGGACTCCTGGGGGCTGGGGGGGGGGATGTGGGGGTGGGGGGGCGGGGGCTGGGGGGGGGGGGGGTGTGCGGGTGGGTGTACCTGATGGGTGGGCCGGTGCATTCTAGGGGTGGGGGGGGTGGGGGTGGTGGGGGGTGGCGGGGGTGTGGTTGGGTTGGGGGGAGTCTGACGAAACTTCCTGAAATCTCTCTCTCTCTCTCTCTCTCTCTCTCTCTCTCTCTCTCTCTCTCTCTCTCTCTCTACTCACACACACACACACACACATATATACATACATACTATAAGCAACATTGATTATCTCTCTCTCACATACATACATACACATGTGCATGCGCACATACATACACACACACACATAAATGCATGAGCACAATGAGTAACATTCATGTCACACACAAGTCCTTCTAAAAAAAAGATATTTTTGAAAGAAATTCATTCATACGTTGATATACAAAGACTAAGTTTTACAAAATCAAACATATTTAGAACAGTTAAAACACACACACACACACACACACACACACACACACACACACTTTTTTTTTTTTTTTTTTTTTTTTTTTTTAGATAGATACAAACTGCAGTGAGCAATAATTTTATTTGAGAGTTAAAATCCTTTAAAAATGGAGAATTTGAGTCGGATCACAGTTGAAAATTCTATTCTGAGGGTCAAGTGGCTTAGATGGCTTGGAAATAATAGCCAGTGGGAACCAGGTTGCAGTGACTCCACAGAATGAAAATTAATCTCATTCTCAGTAACTGGGTTTGGGGTTTTTTTTTGTTGTTTTTTTTTTGGGGGGGTCCCTTCTCCTCCCCTGCAACCTCATCACCCCCACCCACCCATCCATCTATTCTGTGAAAGTGGAAAGTGAAGGATGGATTGGGTCACTGTGTAAGTAAGGTCATCATCTTTTTTTTTCTTTTGTTAATGAATGATTACCCCTCAAGACCTTGCAGAGACTGACTGTGGGTAGTTCTTCATTCTTCACCTCAGGGGTTCTGGAAATGACAAAAGAACAGCTGAATTCCTCGTCATATTCATTGTATTGTCACGTGTTAGGGCTCCTGCTTGGCTGATGGTGGAGAGAGGAGGCTTGACTTCTTGTCCAGAATTTGAGGGAATATTTTTTCAGCCTCTCTTTCAGACCTTTCTTCAGGTCCATTGTTTTTTTCTAGTAAGAGCAGTGAAAAAACTATTTGAATGCGAAGTGCATTCAGATGAAACAGTGATATGAAACAGTGAGCTGAAACAAATGATTTATGCTCAGTGATTCAGGTGTCAAGGTCAGATGATTGCTAAAAAACATTTTGTCAGCGACATTTGCTAGTGGGAGCCTTGTGTCAGATCCACAAAAAAGAAATGGCTAAGTCTGTGGTTGAGAAATGCTCAAAAATGGAATCTAGATAACCAGGAGGGGCAAAAACTCAAAACTGTATATATACAAAAGAGTAATTGGTTTTAAATGTGATGATTGGTGCGTTTTTTGGATTAACTTTCCTGTCAGTTTTTCATTTATTATCAATGCATGATTTAGCTTTCATTTGTGTTAATGACCTCAAGTGATTGTATGGTTCTGAAGAAAGTACTTTGCTTCTGTCAATCTGATAACATGGTTTTTCATAGATGAAGGTGTGGCTAAATTCAGTCTTTGATCTCAACGAAGTGGCTTTAGAACTGAAGTGCTGAAGCTTGGCTATTTCTTACTTAGAATTGTTAATCAGTTCTTGACTTTTGAGAATGGCCTATGACTCGAAAGCAGGTTTGCATACTTGTTAGAACCTTGGAGAGTGAACCTACAGGTCTCCAGGTTTTAATTCTAGAGGAAAAAGCCAGTGAAAGAAATTAGATTCTTGGGACTTAAAAGTAATCAGTATTTTCAGCTTTAGGCATTTCTGTTCTCTTTCATGCACAGGTGACATGAATTCTGTCTGTTTTCGAGAGCTCCAAATATATTTGTTCCGGGAGATAATGAGTGTAGACAGTCAATATTTTCACATGATAATCACCTTGAAAAGAGTACAGACGTCTCTCTCATTATCCATTTGACAGCTGGCTCATTTTGTAGTAATGTTTATAACTGAAATTTGGACTGAGTTTGATCATTTTTTTTTTTCTGCAGTGAAATTCACGAACTGAAAAATGTAAAAAAGACTGAAAAATTGAAAGAAATCAACTTAAACGAAAGTCATGATTTAAATTAATTCGTTTCATACTCCGTTAATTTCTCTGAACTTTAGATTTATAGGCATGCACAAAATAGAAATTCTCCAGTTCTATCAGTACAACTTGGATAACATGCCTTTCTAATAAAGTAATATATTATATAAATATAAAGTATATACTCTTCTGCAGGGCATCAGATAGGTGAGAATTATTAGGGGTTCCAAGGACTGACCTTTAGTTTCAAGCAGTTAAGCTAATTGCCAAAAGTCCATTTATAAATGTGGTTTTTAGTCTGCTGTTCATCTTTGATTACTGTTTATACAATAACTTTTTTAAGTTTTACAAAAATTACTGTCTTTGATGGAACCAAAACTGAATATTTCACTCAGGCTTAATCCGTATCTGGATCCCCCGACCATAAATGTTGATACTGTAAACAGCAGTGAAAATTGAACATAATCATTGAGTCATTCGTTGCCCTTGTCTTAATGTTTCTTTTACCACTGTGTGTGTTAAGAAACTTCTTTCTTGTTATTTGTCTTTGCAGCTGATGAAATCCATGTGAAAAGAGTATATTCATTTGTACTTGCAGAAACTGCAGGATTTGGGTCGTGACCCACCCGCACAGTGCTCAGCAGGACCAGTAGGAGACGATTGTAAGCTCTCAGTTATTTTTCTTCTTGTTGGAACTGGTATGAGGTTGTTTATGCATGATGTTTAATTACTTTTCCTTCATTTTTATGCTTGCTTGCCTAGTGTGAGCATTTCCCAAATGTTTATGAGCTGATGGTCGTCTGTGTTTTTTATAAGCAGGTTTGGTTAATTATCTGTTATTGCTTTGCAGCTTTTGATTATTGCTGATTGGGCTTTAAAATTCTTATTTCTATTATATAAATGAATCATTAGGTTTTGTCTTATTGAGAGTCACAGGCAAGAGACTGATCGATCATTTGTCATTACGAATAATAATTTCAGAACAAGTAAGTGAATAAGGTATACTCAGATTGCCCAGCTGACCTTGATTTTCACTTAGGTTATATGTGACAGTGACAAAACATCATGGTGGCATACCCTTGTGTGTTTGATTGGAGAAATAAACTATCCAAAACATTCCCCCACCCCCACCCCCACCCCTTTGTTTGAGTGTATTTTTGTTGCTTGTATCTTAAAGAGATAATTGCCACAATATCAGGGAGATATACTGGATTGTGTCGAGAAAACTGATTTTTATTTGGAAAAAAAAACAGCCGAAATTGGCCATGCTGAAATGAGACATCTGCCGATATACTGCAAACAACATGTCTCTACAGCCCTTACAGAATCGTAACTAAAACTTGAACACATGAAATGATAAAACTAAATTTTCGTCAACGTTTTGGTCCTGAAACCACATTCACTTACTCTGTAGTGAAGTCTTAGTTGAATCCAAAAGCATACTTTGGTCGTGTATGGATCATGTCCTGGAGACATGCCCTTTTAACATCTCACTACTGCTTTCTGTTTTACCAGGTCCGAGCCAACATTTCATATTCTTCAAACTGAGGTGTGTCATTGACACAGTAAATCCACTGATTTAGTGGTTTGATCAGCATATTTTTTTAAAACAGAACAATTTACCGTGCACTGGGCTCATGTCCGATCGATATCACCGATCTTTTCAGGATAAAAAAATATACCGCACTGCTCATTTCAGCCATTTGCAATTTGTATCCGTTCGCCAGGTCATGTGTTTTTTCAACGGATACAAAACCAGGAGCAGACGATGTCAGAAAGGCGAAGAATCAGTAAACGTTTATTCATGTCCACCAATGTTTGCTGAACACAGCTGACGCTTAGAATCACACATGAGCAAAATATAATGAAAAACATTTCTGATTGGCCTCATGGTGAATGTTAACTGCCTTTAAGATATATATGTACGAAGCACTGCTGAACACGCAAGTGCCACGCGTTAAGTAGGCAGCTTCGTTTCCCATCACCTCATTTGAATTTCCGTCAATTCTGCTGTTACTACTGTCCCTACCGAGGAAATGCCAGAAATCACATCTGACACTTATGTTTTACATGTAAGAAGTAAAACCGATCACAAGTGATGCAAATTAGATTTGGTAAATACTTTTGCCTTATGACGTTGCGGACCGTGATAGAGGGGGCATCTCAATGGTCAATTAATTCAATATTGTAAACTCACAGTCAGTTGTGAATATTTTCCTAAAGTACTAGCATTGTCTTGTTCAAAATTTATCATTTCATAACAGATGTGTCATATAATGCATTAAGTTGAGTGAAAAGTAAAGAGTTTGATATAAGTTAACTGCTATTACTGTTAGAATGACTGATCAAGTGTAAAAACACAGCTTTAATTTAAAATCAGATTCAAGGCATTCTGTGTTGTTATCATTATCATTATCTTTTTTTAATATCTCATTCAACTGAAACTCCTGGAGTAATATTTCAGTCCATCCATAAGCCACTACCACCCCCACCACAAAAACACACACACACACACACACACACACACACACACACACACATCCTAATTTAATGTCCCGTCACACAAATTGGTGATTGAAGACATTTTGAAATGGCCATTTTTATTGAGATGTCATCATGACAGAGAGAGAGAGATAACCTAGTGTAATAAAAGAAATGGAGAGAATCTGCAAAGGGGATAGAAGAGAATTAAATGTTATAAGGAGAAAAGCAGAAAAGAACACAAAGTGTGTTACAAAAGAAATGGAAAGAATCCGCAAAGGGGGATGGGAAGAGAATTAAATGTTATAAGGAGAAAGCAGAAAAGAAACAAAAATATGGCCTAACTGGATGATCTGTAACGCTTAAAGATAAAACAACAAAAAAATGATTTATTTGGCTGAATGATATATTTGACCACATACATGTACATTACATGATACAGTTCCCGTGAAAGTTGTGTTTTTTTCCGATTTGCTTTGTAAACCTTGTAAACTTTTGTGTCAGTGTCAGTCAGACTGTAGCATTGTGCAGAGCTTTCTTGATTGTTTATGAACTGATCTGTTTAAAATTCATATCAAGTTGTTCCAATGAGCACTAATGGTTTTCAGCAAACATGTGGACTGCAGTGGCTCATTATAATAAAGCACCTGTATAGGGGATTCTCCCTTCTATTTTTCATATTTGATTGACTTAAAAATGAATAACTAAGTATGGCTAGACCATCCTGTTTGCTTTTGAAACTGATCTTATTCATGTGTTTATTGCATTTATGCTTACTGTGTGTTAAAAAAAAAAATCCACTATTTCTTTTTATGTCCACACAGAAAAGTGTTACAACTGACCCTTGTCCATTGTTTCAAGAATTAATGAACAAAAGATACACTGACTGCTTGTGCATGCTTGCTTTTTTCTTGAAATGAGCAGGCTGACTTGTTTTATGTTCTTTAGCAGCTGTAATGATTGTTTATATAAGACACCATAATGTATAAACATGAGCTGGTGTCAGATGTGATGACGGACATGAAAACTCTACCTCATTCATTACTTACAAACTGACAGAACTGCTGACTTTAAAAACATCATCTTAGTAATATCATCCAGCATTCCAGAAAGCTCCAGTTTCACAACCCTTGTCTGGCATCACTGTACTGTTGCAGACATTTTTCATGTCCAGCAACACAGCTGATTTATCACTGGGTGATCTGATATTTTCATGTCATCAGAAAAAGTATAACACAAGTTATCTTTTTCATTCTGTTTTCATGCATGTGAAAGGTGTAACTTTCAAGAATTACAGAAATTGTTGCCTGTTTCAAGTTCTGAAATTCTGTTACCCGAGTCCCATTTTTTTGCGTGACCTTTTGTCACTGGCTCACATACAGTACACACACACACACACACACACACACACACATACAACTCACAATAGATCTTATTACTTCTAGTTAGCATTAAAAAAAAAAAAAAAGTATATCTTGATAAGTTTTAGAAATGCGCTTGACCAACTTAATCAATGTCTATATCATATTGTAATTCATCAATGGCGGGGTTTTGTTGGCTTTGTAAAGATCTGTCCCCAGATTGCTGATCTGCTCATGATACTAGAGAGGGGGGAGGGCTTTGTGTGACTAGTTATCAGGAGATTATCTTTCTCAAAGCACCTGATATGTGGGTATCTGATCATTCATTTAGGTTTCTTAGGGTTTTTGCGTGTGTGTGAGAGTGTGTGTTGTGTTTGTGTGTGTGTGTGTGTGTGTGTGTGTGTGTGTGTGTGTGTGTGTGTATGTGTGTGAAAAGCAAGATTATGATTGGTTTCCCTGTAGTTCTGTTGTGGTTGGACTAAATTTATGATGGTCAGCTGAAATTTAGTGGCTGGATGTTGTGTTTTTTAAGATTAGGGGTTTTTTTTTTTTTTTTTAAAGAAAGAAAATTTAAGACTGTTACGGTTTATGAGAAAAATATAGTTTTCATGATGAAAGCATCCTTAAAAAAATATATTGTACTGATTACTAGAAAGTGAGGTTTCAGTGACAATCTTTTGGTATCAGTGGTCCAGGTCTGGTCAGTACAAAGGGGACGTTCTCTTGCACATTATGGCAGAGGCAGCAAATCAGTTTTTGAGAGAGCGCATAGGAGGGTCAGCAACAGTTTAAAATAAAAATAATTGCATACAATACAAATATTTTATTATCCATATTGAAGTTATTACACTTAGAATAACTGTTACCCCGAGATTTTGTTGTTGTTGCTTTGTCTGCATTTGGGTATGGTTATACATTAATTCAGATTGTTTTAATGAAACATTTATTTACATTAACTAACCAAGGTAATGTATATCTGGATGTGCAAAAAATTAATAATTAACTTTGCTATAATTTTGTCTGAAGATGGTAGGTTTTCTACATTTTTCTCTGAACCACTGGCACTGTGACATGTTTATGTTCAAATGGAAGATGTTTGAACAGTTCAGACTTGGATTCAAATGAGAGAAAGAACTAATATCCCTTTTTTGGATAGTTATGCATCTTTAGCAAAATAAGAAAAAGTGAGTCATTGAATGTTCATCCATGTGACATAGTTTTATCTAGAATATATTTAAATGCCAGTGCTCTACTAGTTTGTTTAGTTTATGTGTGTATGTGCATGTGTATGCATTCTGATTGAAGTGTATCATGTGTAGCCTTTTTTTTTTGCATTAATGGTAAGTTTAAATTGGGGAATTTAATCCCATCACTGCCACAGTATAACAACACATTTGAATAATTGTGTGTGCAAAGGTAAAATTTTGCTTTTTGGGGTAGGTTCAGTAAAATGGTTACTGCTCACTTATTATTTCTTGACAAATCTTGCGGATTTTTTGGCATGCATTGATCTATAACGTTCTGTCAAAATGACTTGATTATCTTGATAATTAGTGTAGCAGAAATTGACATAATTATTAAAAAAATTTTCAAAAAATAACAGTTTTTGAGTACACACAAACGCATTGTGCCAAATGAAATGAGTCAAAACACTGAAAAAGTGCTCTTACTATTAATTATTTAATAAACATGAGCACTAACACATGACAGTCATATAAATCCCAAGGAATGTTGTTCTTGATGATAATCTGCTCATTATTGGGGGCACGATTTTTTAAGGCAAAAAGGGGCATAATCATTTGGGTAGGTTAAGTACTTCAATTACTGCTTATGTATTTGTTGATATATGACTTAGATTTTATGGCTTCTCTTTCCCTATACCCCAAGCTATATGTTATATAACAATAAAATTTTGTTGGCCATTAGGGGATGGACAGGGATATAATGAATGGTGGTTTTACAAAAAGAACACTTTTCAAGTATACAAAAACAAATTGCACCATTTAAAATCAGTGAAACCAATGAAAAAGTGGTATAACTAATTATTCAACATCAGCACTAACACGTGACAGTCATATAAATCCCAAGGAATGTTGTTCTTGATGATAATCTGCTCATAATTGGGGGTACTATTTTTTAGGTAAAAAGGGGCATAGAATCATGCTTTTCACGGTATGTTCACTAACATGTACATTAGTCATCCATTTACTGAGTTAATGTTAGATGTTTTGTGAATTACTTCCTTATACCCTTGTCGACAAATTCACGTCATTTCTAATTTGATTTTGTTGGCAATGATGATGGTTCTTATTAGTAACATACAATAAAACAGTTTTTTTGTTTTTGTTTTCAATTTGATAGTTTTAGAACAATTCAGCACTTAAAAGCACACAAAACACAGCAAAAATACCTTTTGGTGTTTGCTCAAAAACATTACAAACACCTGGGATTCATATTGTTGTCAATAAATGACCTTCTGTGCAACAATGTGTATGTTAATGGAGATATCCCAATTCTACTAGAAAGGGGCATAATTTTACTATTTGGGGTAGGTTCAGTACCTCAATAACTGCTTATTTGTTTTTGTTGATATATGACTTGATTTTATGGCTTCTCTTTCCCTATACCCCAAGCTATAATGCTATATAACAATAATCAAATTTTGTTGACCATTAGGGGTTAGACAGGATATAATGAATGGTGGTTTTACAAAAAGAACAGTTTTCAAGTATACAAAAACATTGCACCATTTAAAATCAGTGAAACCAATGAAAAAGTGGTGTGACTAATTATTCAACATCAGCACTAACACGTGACAGTCATGTAAATCCCAAGGAATGTTGTTCTTGATGATAATCTACTCATAATTGGGGGTACTATTTTTTAGGTAACAAGGGGCATGATCATGCTTTTCACGGTATGTTCACTAACAATTGTAACATGTACATTACTCATCTATTTATTGAGTTATTTGCTAGATGTTTTGTGAATTACTTCCTTATATACCCTTGTCGACAATTTCACATCATTTTGATTTGATTTTGTTGGCAATGATGATGGTTTCTTATTAGTAACATACGATAAAACAGTTTTTTTGTTTTGTTTTCAATTTGATAGTTTTAGAACAATTCAGCACTTAAAAGCACACAAAAAACAACAATGCTCAAAAACATTACAAACACCTGGGATTCATATTGTTGTCAATAAATGACCTTCTGTGCAACAATGTGTATGTTAATGGAGATACCCCAATTCTACTAGAAAGGGGCATAATTTTTACTATTTGGGGTAGGTTCAGTACCTCAGTTACTCCTTATTTATTTGTTGACATATGACTTAGATTTTATGGATTCTCTTTCCTTTTTACCGCAAGTTATGGTGCTATATAATATAATCTAGTTTTGTTGGCCATTAAGGGATGGACAAGGATGTAACAATGGTGGTTTTACAAAAAAAAAAAAAAAAAAAGTTTCTGAACACATACACATGTTACAACACATAAAACCTGTAAAACACTTACAAAAACTTCTGTTAGTGTTTACTCAGCATCACTGTAAGTATACAGTGTGGTTCAAATTGTTATCTTATAGTATGATACTTATTGGTAAATGTTCAAAATGACAACCATGGGGAAAAAAGTCTGAAGAAAAAAATAAACAATTGTCTGTTGAAAAGACAAAAGAAAAAACACACACACATTGTATCCATTTGTTATCACACAAAACACTGTAGGAACTGTGTTAGAATGTCTGAACATGTACTTACATTACTGCCACGCTGTTTTACATAAGAATCCATCACTTGCTGCACGAAGTCTTGGACATAATCCTCAGGTTGTCTGCATTGCCTGCTTCATAATTTTAGGGGATGGTGCTTTTTTTTTTTTATGTCTGCCCAAATCATGGTTCAAAGAAAACACACATTGAGATTCATTCTGTACTCCTCTTGGTCTTCTTTCACTGATGGCACTCGGTCTGGTCACAGCATTGACAAATCATGAACACACGCACGGGTGTGAAAAAAAAAAAGAAAACGCTGTAGAATGGAAACATAAACTTCCTGGAACTTTTCATGAGATGATCCAGAATGGGGTCGAATCTTGTAGAGCCGGTCACCTGGATCACCTTCGCTTGCTTGGCTGCATTGTCGTTGAAATACAGAAACTGAAGAAGAAACTGAAATACAGAATAAAAGTTTCAAGATAAGTCAGCAGACCCACCCACACACGCGCGGGCACACACACACACACACACACACACACACACACACACACACACACACACACACACACACACACACACACACACACACACACACACAGTAAGCAGACCCACATTGGGTACACACCACACACACACACACACACACACACACACACACACACACACACACACACACACACCACACACACACACACACACACAACAACACACACAGTAAGCAGACCCCAATTGGGCTTTCACACACACACACACACACACACACACACACACACACACACACACACACACACACACACACACACACACACACACATGTACACATATGCACAAACACACACTAACAGTATTACACACATGAATGTAAAAAAAACCCCACCCCCCACAGTGGTACCACCCCCCCCCCCACCCCACCCCCCCGCTGTGGATGAGTGCTTCTGTGTTTTACAAAATGAACAACTTATATGGAAAACTTGCATACAGAAATAAATAATGCTTAGGTGCACATGTGCACACACGCACGCGCGCTCACACACACACACACACACACACACACACACACACACACACACACACACACACACACACACACACAGAGTCCCACTTATCCATACAGTCATTATTTGCCATGATTATGTGATTTCAGTAGGAAATAGGGCAAAGAAGAGAAATACAGAAAATACATAGAAGAGGAATGAAGAATCAAGTAGTTTAACAAAAAAAAAAAAAAACACCACCAACAACAACAACAAAGAAAAATAAAGCTACTTGCCTGAAACTGGAACTTCGTACAGCCGAAAATTCATATAATTGACTTTCAGACCAGGATTCCCAGTGAAAACAACAGCAAGGTTGAAGGGCTGTACACCTCCTTTCTTGCCATTTTTTGATCAGCTGTTGCTGACTGTGCCCCATGCCATGCCCCCAGCTGCTTCCTCAGGACCCTCACCATCGTCCTGAGCCCGTACCACACCCATGACCCCCCGTCTCTCATGACAGGAGGGGGTGCAGTGCTCAATGATGGCAGGGGTTTGGCTATTTTCGTTTTCATCACCCACGCCAACGGCGCTTTTTTTTACTGCTGTCTTGGTAAAGAACAATGAAGCCACATCATCACCCGCATGTATCACTGATAAAAGTGGATGGTGCTGATTCCCATCCATCTCCTCCTCATCACTAGTATCGGAATCCGATCCTCAAAGGTCTTCTTCACCACTGTCTTGATAATTTAGAATGTCATCTAAAGCATCAAGCACAGTGTAATGCTTGAAAATGGGACGCGTTGACAAAATGCTAGGTTGAGCTGCCATTTGAATATGCTTATCAGCCATTACCTCTCTACTCGCAATTTGCATATCATGTGGTCAGTTGGGCAGTTTCTTGACATCAGTAGAAGAGGTGGAAACATTTTACACGGTCGTCTCCCAAGTAGATTTTTCTGCTTTCCATGATGAAGTTACTATGAGGCGTACTTGTAATGAGTTTATACAGGCGTAGTGATTTTTGGTTTTCACTATGAGCGGCACTCGTTCCAGGCAGGGAACGGGTGAAAGTGTTAATCATCTTGTTAGTGTGTATTATGCTTGACATTAATGGATTTAGTGTTTGGGGCCGGAATAGCTCAATGGTAGAGCGTTGGACTTGTAGTCTTGGTGATCCTGGGGTTGCGTTTTTGAATCTCTGCCGGACCGTTTCAATACAGGGGGATTTTTCCCTTGGAGTGAACATTGGTTCTGACTCCATTTCCATACAGTCCTTCGAATGAGACTATATAACCAGGTTCCATGTGTGAACACACGCATAACATCTTGCACACACGTAAAATCCCATCACTGACCTTAAGAAGAGAAGGCCAGTTTTTGGCCATTGGTATGGATGACGCATAACACATAGCATGCACCTTCCTCGAAGTTGGAGTATGGCTGCCTTAATGGCGGGATAATAAAAAAACTTCAAACATCAAAATCTCAAACATCATGTTGAAAAAATGCCTACTTGTGTCCAAGTATAATGGTACCTAAGAATGTCGGGATTTCATTAAATTCCATGGATCAGGAAATTACATAGATATGTTGATAAGATCGTTTAGTAAGTTTCGGGTGTGATATTTGAATAATTGAAGCATCGCATTGCTCATTCATGACACTGGATCAGCCTTGTTTTCTGTCTTCCCATGTTTGGGTCAAGATGCAAAAGGGGGGAGAAAAAAAAGTCTCATAAGTAGTTGTGCAGGTGACTGTGCATGATACGATGAGGATTCTTTTGGAGAATTCAAGTTCTGTAGGCCTACACATGACATAACTAGGATGCAGTGAAGATGGGTGAGAGATGTTAAATTCTGTAGACAGACATACATAATGTATGTAATCCAGTGATATTGTGGGAAATTTTGTCAAACCATGGTCATTCATCATGATTTAAAGTCATAATGATTATAAATTGTCAGGATGATCATTGTATTCCATGATATGATGGACATTATGTTGGTTTTTTTAATATATAAAAGGAAATAAAGAAAAGCGTTAAAACCTTCTAGCTTGTAACTCCTGTCTAATGATAATTGTGAGCAGTGGAGCAGAGTATCAGTAACAAAGTGAAGCTGTTCACGACAGGTTTTTACTTTCATTACTTTTTGATGGACATGTCACACTTCAAACAAATGAAGTACTGTGTGGGACATGTAAATGGATTATGTTTGCAAACTTACATCGATCAGCTGATTTATCATGATTGTGTGCGGATCATAAGTGTGTACCCAAAAAGCTTTAGTTTAATTTTAAAGCTGTAGATTCGCTTTATTCTGATCTAGAGGTGAAATATTTCAATTGTTTTAATTGCTAAAAAATAAGTAATTCAGTTTTCATTGTCAGTTTTGTGTGTGTGTGTGTGTGTGTGTGTGTGTGTGTGTGTGTGTGTGTGTGTGTGTGTGTAAATATTGCATAAAACAGGTAAACATGTGTGCATGTAAAGCTTACAGAAACATGTATCACTTATTTATATGGTTGAGATTATCAGATGGTGTCAACTTTTATTATTATAATGCTTGTGCCAAATGCTGTGGAGGATGTTTGTGGTTTAGTAATTGTGTTGGTGTTTTATGTACAGTTTTTCAAGGAAATAAATTCCACAAGTAATTTTCATACTGAAAAGAAAAAGAAAGAAGAAGTTGGGGGGGGGGGGGGGGGGGGGGGGGGCATCTTGCTGAAAAACTTGGATAACATGGTTACAAAACACAGTCATGATTTTTACACTCTGTTGATCATTTTGTACCTGAACTGGCAGCAGTGTACTGATAGGAATCAAAACAGTACATACAATTTCAGTCTTCGTCAACGCCATTTTGTTCCTAAATTTAACTTTCAAAAAAAAAAAAAAAAAAAAAAGTCGTGTACACAGATAAGGTGGGTTCCCCCCCCCCCCCCCCCCCCCCCCAAGTGAAAGTGACATTGTTGTTTTTTTCTTGCAGTGTTCCATTGGCAAGCCACAATAATGGGTCCAGTAAGTAGTTTTGGATTTTGACATTTTCTGAATGTGTATTGCTTGCATTATATAAGTTGCAACATAGTTTAAAACTACTGTTTCTGAATTTCATTTTCTTAAATTTAGACATCTGTTCACTGCTGCAGAGCTGCCAAGTGCTGTGTTTTTTGGCAAAGCATTCCAGTTTCGGTTACAGTTGTGTGCTGCTACACTGTGTGACAAAATGCCATCCCATATTGAAAAAAACTAAAATATCCCCCACACCTCAGCATTCCCACCAACTCCACCCGCTACCTGAGATAGTTCCCCAAACAACCCTCATCATAGAGTGATGACTTAAGTAGGTCTAAGATAGCATATATTTTGACTGTAGACTTCTTTTATCAAAAATGGCCAAGATCTGTAGGGAGTGTAAAAAATAAACAGACGAGAAATTGCTTAAGATCATCACGATTTTGCCATTTTAATTGATTTTGTTGTCTGTCATTCACTTTTTTTTTTTTTACCTCTTAATAACTAGTGAGATTTCCATCTTTTCAGTCAGCTGCCATGCCATCTGCGAACCAAAGTGCTAGAGAAAGTACTGCTAAGTCTGACTTGTGATATTGCATATGAGTGCTGTGCTTAAATTTCGAATGCTACATTGAAAATGTCGAAATGCTTTTGAGGCCTTGGCAGTTCTGCCTGAGTGTGTGTTTTTTTTTTGTTTTGTCTTGTTTTGGAATCGCACAGAATGAAAGAGGCTAACTGATGTGCATGCTATAAAGTTGCATGCACCAATAAGAATATCAAGGGTTATTAGGTAAAACAGTTAACATGAAAGGTCTTCAGTTGTGGAAGTGTACATACTGTTGAGCAGAACAAATGATGGATCCTCTGTCTAAAGCATGTAGAAAGTTTATCATTAAAGCTGATGTTGAAGTTCATTTTCTTGTGATGCTTTAGTAAAAGCTAACATCAAAAATAATTTGCAGCCCTAAGACACTCTTGTTGTAAATGATAAATGACAAACTGTCAGTAAAAAGTTACGGTCATCATTTTGAGTGACAGTTTATATTCAAATTCTTATAGTGGTATTATTTTTTGTGTTGATGGTATGCTTATGTCCATAGGGTCCATAGGGTTAACACTGTGTTTTTGATCATCATCTTTTTGTCTAATAATATTACATCTTATTTTTACAGCCAGAAAGTCCATTTCAAGGAGGTGTATTCTTCTTAACCATACATTTCCCAACTGACTATCCCTTCAAACCACCAAAAGTAAGTATGTTTGTTATTAGGTTAACCGGTAACGGGATGCTTGATACTGCACTTTACTGAACATAGTCTTTTTTTTAAGAAAAATCCCAAATTGTAGTTTATATCATGTTTGTTTTGTTCGTATCATAATTCGCACCAAATACTTCAAGGGTTGAAGTCGATGTTGTGAAATAAATGCATTGCAGCCAAATCATCATTAAAGAGCATACAGCAGCACTCCAGGTTTAATGTATTTGTTTTTAAAGAAAGAAAGGAAAAGAACCGAAAAAGGGTAAATGTTACTTGTGTCATGCAGAACCTAGGAAAAGAACAGAAAAAGGGTACATGTTACTTGTGTCATGCAGAACCTAATCCTTCAATTACTGGATTGTTAACCGGCTACACACACAGAGTTTGTTGATTGGTTTTGAATAAATGACGGACAAAAGATTATTGTACTCTTTGAAAGGCTTTTTGATGATCTGGGCAGGAGGACCTCATAGACTATCATGGACACTCAGTTGACAAAACCACTGTTTATCACTTCATGCTCTCATAGCAGATGATGAGTAATGTAAGGCATCCCAAGTTCTGACATTTAATATTTTATACAATTTTCTGCCTATGAACAAAAAAAAAAAAAAGGGAGGGGGGGGGGAGGGTTCTGTTTTCATTCACCCATAGGCATTCAAACATATGTATGCAATCATGTTGCTGTTTGAATGCATTGGATCTTTGTAACAGTGCACTGAATATTTGCTTATGAGAAATTAAAAAACTGACTGTTTTTGCTGTGTTTTACTGAAGGTTGCATTCACAACCAGGATCTACCATCCCAACATCAACAGTAATGGCAGCATCTGTCTGGACATATTGAGGTCACAATGGTCACCAGCTCTTACCATCTCCAAAGGTATTGGAAGTTTTTGTTGCTTATGGTGTGTGTGTGGCTGCAGTGATGAGAATTCAGTCTTTGGTTTCTTCATAGTTGAAAGAAGGGGAGTTTTCAGTGGTAATTCTTACGCACAAATGTGTGCCTCTGACGCATAAAAGTTCTCATCTGATGGACTGGAATTCATGCCAGTGCGTCACTAAAACATATACTGTACAGCAGTGATTTTCCCCTGCACGCATTACAGGTGCCAGCAGTGCTTCATGCCAAAGCACTTTTGCCCAGCCCGCCATGATTGAAGTCAACTTACCTTGATGTTTTAGAATGTTCTGAATCGATGAACAGCTTCTGCTTGAGAATTCTTCTTTACTGAAAACCAACAATAATTGTCAAAACAAAATACCAGTCTAGGATTGGACCACAAGATCATCTGATTCAGCCAGGTGCAAAAAGCATAGAAAACTGTTAAATTCAGATTTTCACAATCAAAATCAACAGTTCAGTTGTGGCTTGCAGGTGATAATTCAGAGTATGGAACAAAAGTTCGGCGATCTGTGTAGCAGGACCAATTCAGATAAGTAAAATGGCTCCATTATAGATGTATGAATGTTCACACAGCAAAAGTGACCGGTCTGCAGACAAATTTGCAGACAAATTTTTTGCACCAAGTCTGACCCTCTTAATTTAGGAAATGATTATCACTGGCTTTGGTGTGGTCTTGGAATGAAAACAAGAAGGCTGTTTTTTGTTTGTTTTTCTCCCTTATGCAATGGTTCTACTTTATGCATATTCACAGATATTAAACAAATGTTGAAAGAGAGATACAATGGCAGAGAGGGGGAGAATCCAGTGGGGAAAAAATCAGGTGTGAAGGATGAAGGTAGGGGGGTGGGGTTGAGAAAGAAAAATGGCAGTAGAATTTGCAGCCAGTTCAAGAGATACAGCAGGGTTCGTACGCCCCTGGAAGACCCTTGAAAACCCTTTAAATTTCAACTGGGTCAAAAAGGCCCTTGAAAACCCTTGAAAACTGCAGATATCCCTACCATCCCTTGAAATCCTTTTAAAATCGTTTTCAAACCAAAACTGACTAACATTTGAAGATGAATCGGAGGACAAACGCGAACGAGACTTCGGACATAGATTTTCGCCTCTCAAATCATTTTGTGTCGTCTGCTTTTCAAACAAAGGGAAGCAATTCAATAGTCGGTTATCGTTTGCGCATGCGCAGTTCAATTTCCGACAAAGAGCGCCATGCTCCCTACTTTCTCCAATTTCACATATTTTTTAACTCTTTCTGCGACTTGCAACCGCCGATTCGCCCATTGCCCGAACATCAATGGTAACTTTGCACACTTTACAGAAAAAGGCATGTTTGTTGTCTGCATTCAGTGATCCCATCTTTGATATTCTTCCTTCTGTGGCCACAACGGATCAGATGCACAATTTCCCTTAGGCATGATGACAGATACAACAGTACTGGACTTCACCAAAGATTCATGCCATCAACAATCATCACAGTTTCCGATCTGCTGAAGACAACGCGAAACTGTTTGCAGCAATGTTTCCATATTCCTCGATTGCGACGAACTATCGGTGTGGGGACACCAAAAGTAGATATCTTGCAACTTTTGGCATTGCTCCTTTTTTTCTGTCAAAACTGAAAAAAGAGTGAAATCACAGACTGAATCTTCAAATCAATCATCACGTCGTCTCCATAGACATTAACTGACTCATGTGTGCGCATTTGTTTAAAAAAAAAAAAATCCTACTTTCTTGTTTAAAAGACAGCATTCATACCACACCCCTCCCCACAAACTTACCTACCAGCTAGCCTACACACAGACACACACACACACACACACACACACACACACACACACACACAACCAAAATCATTTATCTATTTTATTCACTTAATTTTTTTTCTATTACAGTTATTTTCATTTTATTCATCTACTTATTTATTATAATTACTACCACTATCATTACTATCATTACTATCCCTTCTATATGTTTATAATTATATATGTACCCCCCCTCCCCGTCCCTACTTACTTAGCATCATTATCAATCCACCTTAACCACAACCGTCACAAAATATATCACACCACCCCACTAAACCAGCTTCACAACCCCCATCGTTTCACCCCCCCCTCCCCCCACACATGCACACACACACACACACACACACACACAACACACACACACACACACCCCGGCCTCCTTTTCTTCTCCCATAAATCCCCTCTGTTGTTTCTGTCTGGCAGCCATTGTTCCTACCACATGGACAGATAATTCGCTCTTCATTCTTTCTTTGTACTGTCCTAAATGTTAAATGTGATTTTTTTTTTTTTTTTTTTTTTTTTTTTTTTTTTTTTCCTGAAGAAGACCCAAGAGGTCGAAATGCATCATGTCTTGTCCTGTGCTTTGTTTGTCAATGTCCTTGGCGGTAACTAGCCCCCCCCTCTCTCTCAATTTTCAAGAGGGGTTACCCCGCTCCCTATCCTGCCCCAGAACAAGCATTAGGCTAGTCCAGGCCCCACCAACCATTCACACACGACACACATACAGTGGCTGTATTTTAAAAGTAAAGTTTGCTAAGCTCCCTCCTGAAATGTGCCAGAGAGGGGGCCTCGGCTGCAGCGGCCGGTAGAGAGATTAAAGAATATGCCATGCTTTTTGATGATGAATCACTGAATGACTTGAAACGGAAGCAGCTGGACAACCATGTCAGATACTGGTCCGGAAAGCAGATTGAAAGTTTTCTTTTTCTGATTTCTCAATTTCTGTATAAAGACTTCATTTTTTTTTATTTTTTTTATATGATATTGAGCGTGGAAAAGACTACAGAAGTATAATCATCTTACCATCATGGCTGGATTACATGTGTAAGGTTATTATTCACTCTTTTCTTTTTTCAGTTGTACGGCTAAATTTGCCCCTTGAAAAATTAAAATATCCCCTTTAGAAACCCAGGAAAAACCCTTGAATTTTTTTCCTGTGAGGAAGTGGGAACCCTGTTAATAGACATAAGCAGCAGTGTTGGTCAGGAAATTCAAGCAACACTCTCAGAGATGCATCCCTTAGCTGAATTCAACTATATAGCTCCTGTCTTCCCAGTTAAGCCCACAGCAAACTCAGCTCTGGTTTGGAGCTGGTCATGATAGAAAATTCTATGAATAAATGGCTCTGATGGGAGTCATCTCCCACAACCTCAGTCAGGAATCCACATTTCTAACCACTGTGCTACAGCATGTGGTGGAGTTGTTAATCATACTGTGTGTCATTTCCTCTGTTGTGTGCGTCTTTCATAGGTTTTATGGACTGCATCCCAATCATCATTTAACCTTTACCAGACATGTCCACCAATAGTGGTGGATGGGATTTCTTTCCCTTGCAGCCGAGTCCGCCAAGGCTGGCGGACGGACAGACAGTACACTATGCCGGCCACTATTGGCGGTCAAGAACATGAAAAATTCTTACACTTTCCGTGAAATGGTCTGAGGGAAATAAGCTCTATTACTACTCTTGGGGATGACCTGGGGAGTCATAGACCCTACTTTTAGTGCTCTATCGTGAACTTTGTTGACCCCAGCAGCTTTGAAACAAAGGAACTGGCTCTGGGTGTTCCCGCAAAGCGCGGGTGGAATTTCCCCAATGAAGCACTTGAAATCATATTACAAAGTGGATCTGAGGAGGAGGGGAGTGATGGAGAGATGAAAACTATGAAAGAGAAGAGGAGAGTGAATTTATAAAAAAATCATGCCGCTGTGTGATAAGTGCAAACAGTCAGTGTTTGAAAGTTGGTGTGTAAAGTACAAGCACTATACATCAATTGTGGCATGATCAGCATTCTCAGCTTTTTCTTTCATTTTTATGGTGTATTATTGCATTTTAATCAACAGTAGTTTTTGTACCAGGGTACTTTAGAAAATTACTCCTGTTGAATAGTTCGTCCAGTGAAAAATTAACACTCCATCGGCCAAATATCAGCATGACTGTGAATCAGAACAGTGCATGTAGTGTATTGATATTTCCAGAGAAACTCATGGAAGTTTTTTTTTTTTTTTCAAATGGATTACATGATGATTTCTGGATGATTTGCAAGGCAAGATTTTGTTGTTTTTTTTGTCCCTTTATCTTCTGATTGTAAAAGAACGGAATAGAATGTAAACAAAGTGGGTTTTTTTACTTGTCACACATGTGTCTACACATTGAAAGTAAATGATTCGAAATTACAATGTTTGATTTGTTCAGTGTTTGTTCTTTCCTATGACACCACACCTAACACAACACTGTCAGTTGTTGTCTAGCGACTGTAAAAATAAAATTAAAAAGTGGTGAAATATGCGCGTCAGCAGGGACTGAGTGCCATGCGCAAGCGTGCGGCAGCAGAATCATCTGCTGTGCTTGGCTAGATAGTGTTAACCTTTACCAGCTGTATCCACTGATAGTGGCAGACAGGATTTCTTTCTCTTGCAGCCGCGTCAGTCAAGGCTGGCAGATGGGCAGACAGTACATTCTTCCATGTCCGCCATATCGGAGGACAGGAACATGAAAAATTCCTACTCTTTCCTTGAAATGGTCAGGGGAAATAAGCTCTTTAATTAGTCTTTGGGATGTCCTGGGGAGTTGTAAAGCCTACTTTTAGTGCTCTATCGTGAACTTGGCTGACCCCAGCAGCTTAGAAACAAAGGAACTGGCACCCGGATTTCCCGCTAAGTGCGCCTGGAATTTCCTGTGCCAGAAAAAAAAATGTCGGTCAGGCAAAGGGGGTGGTACCAATTTCTCATGCAGTTGCTTAAAATTGTATTACAAAGTGGATCTGATGATGAGGGCAGTGATAGAGACATCAAAAATTATGAGAGTAGAGGAAAGTGAATTTATTTGAAGTTGCAGCCAAAAAATAATGATAACGATGACGAATCATCAACATTAACTGCAGCAGACGCCACCGCTTCACACGTGGTCACTGATGAGGCCGTTCATATGATTGGGGTACAAATGCATTCGATCAAAACACGGCCAATGCAAACAATGGTGATGTCGCTACGTGTTTGCTTCTGATTTTGACAGTGTGTTGTAAAAGAACAGAGTAGATTGTGAATGATTTCTTTTTCTCACTTGGCAGCCATGTTTTCAGTGGACAGTCTTGTATGCACATTAAAAGTAACTGATTCGAAATGACTATGTTCGATTAGTTGAGTGTTCTTTCCAATGACACCACAACTTACACAACACTCTAACGACCGTTTTTAAAAAAAAAAAAAAAAATTAAAAGTGACGAAATATGAGAGTCGGCAGGGACTGAGCACCGTGCACGGCTGGATAGCATTAAAGAAGAAAATCACCTGCCCCCACACCAGACTTTTCTGTGTGCATCTTCAAGCATCAAAGTCAACAGAACAGACTTAACATGTTTTTACAGTGTCGCTGAGATTTCTTGTTGGTCCAGTGTTTGAGGGTCTGTTCAGGGAAAAGAAAAGAAAGATAGCACCAGGACAAAAAGTACATGAGCACACAAAACAAGATGTAAAGTAATAGAGATATGATACGCATCACAAAACTGAATAGTAAATTTTCGACAAACAGGTCTGAAAATATATGCTGTGAGGGGAGTATTGTTTTGTGTGGATTTTGCATGTTGAAATGTCTTCAGAAGTCGTTGAAAATTAATTTGTTTTTTTTGTATTGCATACTTCATCTCCATTACTATACACTTTGTTTAGTGTGTTCACTTGTATTAGTCTTTTTTGTATTGCATATTTTATCTCCATTACTGTACACTTTGTTTAGTGTGTTCACTTGTATTAGTCTTTTTTGTATTGCATATTTTATCTCCATTACTGTACACTTTGTTTAGTGTGTTCACTTGTATTATACTTTAAGGGTTTATTAGTGACCAGTTGTGTGATACAATGATTGGGAATACTTTTTTTTTTATTTATTGACACTTTTACTACTTTGTACTGTTGCTAAACGTTCAGATTGATACTAATTAGTTGGTGTGTGTGTTCTGTCTGTTTGCAGTGCTGCTGTCAATTTGCTCGCTGTTGACAGACCCAAACCCAGATGATCCCTTGGTGCCTGAAATCGCCCGCATTTATAAAACTGATAGAGAAAAGTACAATGAGCTGGCGAAAGAATGGACCCGCAAGTATGCCATGTAAGGTGACCAGGAGGTAGGAGTATGGATACCGTCTTGATACAGAACTGGGTGACTGATTTCTTTTTTCCCTTCCCCAATCCAGTGGACAGGGCAGCTTGGGTTGAACTTGTTGATTTTAAAGAAGGAAGTGATGAGAGTAGTTCAGTAGAGTATGTTATGAACTACCTCTCTTGTGAGCCATTACTGTACTATTTTGGATATCCACTTGTTGAAGCGCGCTTTGCTCTTTTAATCATGTCATGTCCTGAAGCCGCCAGCACAGATTATCTGTGGCTGCAGACCATTGGTGAGGTTCTTTATAGGGTATCACTCTAGGAGACTCCAGTCTTTTTTTTTTCTCTCTTATGTTTAACCGTTACACAATGTCAGAAAGCAATTGTCAGGAAAGAAAGAAAGCATCTGAAAGTATTTTGTGCTAGATTTCCCCCCCATAGGTGAATCATGTCTGTTATCAGTACTGCAGTCAAGTTTAAGTTGATGATGCTTTGTTGATCATATTTATTTTGGTTTGCTTTCTGTGGTTGATCTGTAAAACTTGCAGAGACAGATATGATTACAAATAAAAATTCTTTTCAAGTAATGTAAAAGTTGTGTAATTAAATGTACTTGTGTAACTAGGTATTGTGATATGAAAATTCACACACTGGTTCTTTTCCTTATCACCAGCTTTCTTTGAGAAAAAAAAAAATTTCTGCTAATTCAAAGACATGACTTATTTGTCAAAATAATAGTTGTAAATATAGTTATAATGACATGTTAAAGAGAGGAATGGGGAACAGAGTGGTGGGGATTGATGTAAAACAAACACTGTTCTTCCACAGATCATTTTTTTGTTGAAAACTTAAGGTCAGGAGCAGATTGTTGGGCTTTGTTCCTTCCTACATTCTCAGTTCAGTTTCATGGAAGGAAATCTGAAAATGTGGGGGGGGGGGGGGGGGGGGGGGGGGGGGGGGGGGGGGGGGGGATTTCTTATACACTGTGTGTGGAAGCATGTGCATGCCTGTGTAAGTTTATATATTTGTATGCAAGTGCACAAACACATAGTGAAACAAAGTGCACAGAAGCTCCCCAATTCTGGTTTGACATGTTACCAGAAACACTAGTAAAGGCATGTGTTTCTGTGATCTGTTCAGAAAGAACATGAACTGTGAGATGCACTTTCCTTGCACCGCACTACTAACTGTACAACAAGACACAGTGGAGTCTGCGGGGTTCCCCTGAGAAAGAAACATTATGATAGGACACGCTAGACATTGTAGCATGACCTGGTTCCCCCTGAGAAGAAACATTATGATAGGGACACGCTAGACACTGTAACATGACTTGTGACTGTGAAAAGACAGTATGATAAAGAGGCACTGCACAGTGAGTGATACATTTAAAAATGATTGTCGGTTTTTTTTTTGTGTGTTTTTGTTTTGTTTTTAGACTGTGAATGCACTTGATACTATCTTGAAGAAACTTGGTCTTATGGATCAAAGTGTTTATTAACCCTCTTCAGTATGCACTTACTGAGCTTAGTTACGCCGAAAACCATCGGCAAGATAAGTAACTCCGTAATTTGAAGGTGGTTATCCAATTTAAAAGAGAGGAAAAAGGAAATAATGAAATGAAAATAATTTTTTAAAAATTCCTACGAATATATATGTTGCTGTAACATAAGTTTGAAGAATTTCACGTGAGCCATTTACTTGGGGGAAAAAAAAAAAATCTTCAGAACTTTCATCCTAATCATTGTTCATCATACCTGGAGCCTCATCCTCATTCGAAATCTAGGTCACTCTAAGCTTCACTACCCAGCATTTTCACAAAGTCTTATGCCGTAAAGTCCTACAAACCACAGTATCTTCATCACTAAATCTAATTATAGAATGGCAGAAAGCAGGGTTAGCCATGGTGAAAAACTCGTGGTTTTTTGCAAACGGAAGTAAATGGCTACAGGAAGAAGGAAGTCACGTTCTCGCGAGACTTCCTTTTCTACGAGAAACATGGCGGCGCCCATTGTTGCCACGTGTTTTACTGGGCACTGGCAGGCACTCAGCCTTTTGGCTGTGTGATTTTCAGTTGGGCGCTAGCGGGCGCGCGATTGTCAAGAGAGTTAACTCTGAAGTTCTGTGGATATCATTTTTGCAGATTGTTCACTCTTTTTGTTCTCTTTAATTTAGTTTTAGTACCCTGTGTTGCTCCTGTAGTTATAGGTGCACTGTTAAGAAACATCTTCTTCATAAGGGACCCCTGATTTAATGGGAAGACATTACACAGTGTACACACATACACACAAACACACACACACACACACACACACACACACACACACACACACACACAAAAGATTGATGGTCAGGATCATTAAAAGGTTTATTGATGTTGTAATTAGGCAGAAAATGTCATACAGTAGTTCGTCATCACTTAACAATGACAAGGAATTTCGGAAGTCTTGAAAGATAAACTGTTTTCCATTATTTAACCACTTTCTTTTTCTGTGGATATCAGAAATCTAGGGAAGAAATTTTTTTCCCCTAAAATATTGTAGTAATGGTTGCACTGTTTTTTTCCCTTTGCTGATCTAACAGCATTGTTGTCACCTCTGTTACAGTCCGACATGCATCTGCATGGAACGTAAAGACATATTAACACCCTATGAAGTGCAACATGGATGACCATTGTTTCATGGAGCAATATTCATTGTGCACTTTCATTTTCATCCTTTTATTCTCTAGTATTATTATCTGAACATGAATGTGTTTTCAGCTTGTGTAGGAAATGTGTACTTCTCCAGCGATTTTGTCCGGTGTTGTGAAAATTTGAAAACATTTAGTCATCTGCAGTTCCAGCAACACATTAGCTAATGTGGATAGGAAAAGAGCTGATTTATAACAGGAATTCAGAGAAGTTGATGTAGTCTCTGCTCAGAAAACTAACAAGAAAAGTAAAGGTGACGTTGCTGGATCGGTTTGTTACTGACAGTAGGCCTGCTCCGTCATAAAGCTGGTTCAGTGATGGAATCAGCATGTTTCAATAAAAGCTGTCCTCTTGGTATAGGTATGTCATTGTTCATCCGTATCTTAGAAATATCCAACTGAGTGATTCACTTGGAGTTTAAAGTGTGTATGAAACTATACTATTTGGATATTTGTGGGAAAAGGTTGAAGGTTGTTTTGTGAGTACAGTGTTAATCTGTCTGTAATAACATAGTGTCAGTGTATGTCTTTTCTAAAGATTCTGTTTAAACATCATGGTAGAATGTAATCCTCTAATGTTATGATGCTGAACAAAGTAAGTTCAAAACTATTGTAAATTGTAGGGGGAAAAGACTCGCAGGAATTTTTGTATAAAATTGGTAATTCTGTTAATTGATTTCATATTCTGTACTACCTATGTTCATTTTCAACTTATTTTTATTTCAGTGTTCTAGTTAAAGACTACTCCATTTTGTACATGAAGACGAGGAATGAGTGAATGTCAAAGTGTCGTCTCTTTTGTTGTTGGAAGAAAGAAAGCTACAAATAAATGTGATTCATTTTCAATTGGTAAATGCTTTGTGTGTCTTTGCTGACCTGATGCCTGTGTGATGTAGGTTGACAGTTGCACCCTGAAGCATGAAGAATTACTATGCAAATCAGTAGGCAGGTAAGCTAATGGATTTACAGTACCTTCTGTTCATTCCTTCAAGATTTCTCACTCCCAATTGTTTTTTGTTAAAGATGTTTACCTTCTGTATAAAAAAAAGAACATTGTGGTACGCTTTGACATTAAGATGTTAAAGGGAAAGAGAGATCAGAAGGAAAGGAAGTGAACTGTGTTCATTTTGGAGATTTTTATGATGGAGGGAAGGGAAGAAAACATTGGTCATTGCTTCAATTTACATAGCATTTGATCTGCAGTTGTAGCTTCACAATCACATACAAATTTATGTATGAAGCCTCTTTTATGTTGCATAAGGACAACAAAACTTTGAAATGGTATTTCTTAAATTCCAGCAGGTTGTACTTACTGTCATTTGATCTTAGGCCAGATCTTTTTCTGATTGAAAATTTAACATTTTCCTTTGTGTGACGATTGAATTTAGATATCTTAATGAAATGTCTAAACCAAAAGCATTAGTGTCTCTGGTTGTATGATATACTGATTTTATTTTAAAGGAAACGGAAACAAATTTGACCTGTGTTGATGGGGGAGTAAATGCAAGTGAAAACTGGCAAGTAATTTATGGTCTTTAACGTTTTTGATACATTACAATGACCAGTCCCCCTTCAAAAAAAAAAAAAAAAAAAATGGAGATTCTAAACAATTGCTACTAACCCTTACGTGACAAATTTTCTAACGTCAAAAAGGAGGAGATTCTAAACAATTGTTACTAAACCTTATGTGACAAAATTTTGTAGGGTCAAAGAAGAAGAGATTCTAAACAATTGTTATTAAACCTTACCTGACAATTTTTCTCAACATCAATTGAGGAAGATGGGTTCTTCTTTGAGATTTTGTCAACAAGATCTTGCAACCTACCATGGTTTTCCAGCTGATAGTGGTATTTGATTGAAGTTTAGATCATATATCTACTTGTTCAGTAGAACTTTGTTGAAAACTTGACTTTTGAATAATTGAGCTGTTGAATCTGTTCAACGTAATGAGAAAACACAAGTGTGTCTTACATATTTATGTGTAATGCTCTTTTCACACATTGGGACTTTGGTTCTGAAAAGATGCTTATTATTTAGCCTTCTTCAGTGTGTAATAATGGGTGCTTCATTACTCTTTGTTAAAGTCTGTAGCTGCTTCAGAATTTATCAGTCAGGGAGGGGAGGGGCAGGGTCCTGTCTTGCTTGAATTATAAGTAAAGCTCTTGCTGTAAAGGCATACTTTATTCTATCATCTGACAACATTCTGACCTCGTACGAGCGTGAAGTTCAGTACAGTTTATTTTTCAGGTGAAACATATGCTTAAAGTCTCCAGGGACTTCAGTGAAGTATCATGAAATGGCATGGATCTGATCCTTCCATTTTCTTGAGCAGATTTCAAGTAAGATTTCAACCAGCTGGACAGATCAGAACTTTGCCACCACAGTAACCTCTGGCGTACAGTGTCAAATCTGGGGAAATCAGGTGGAGCATTCGTTATGTTCGAAGATGTTCATGAAAAAAACATACAAGGGTTTTATTACATTGTCAGCATTCTGCTGAAAACACATGACACACCCTCCCTGCTGTCACGCTGGTCAAGTTTTCCACGTCTTCAGTATCTTTACAAGTTTATCCCATTGCAGAAGAGCATTGTAAGATTAAACCTTGGTTGCAAGATTCTTGTTTGATGTCTTGGGGGGTTTTTTGTGTAAATTTTGATTCTTTGAACATTTCATAGAACTCTGTTTTTCTGCATGTTTGCCATACATGGAAAAGCTTTCCTTGTTATTTCCTTTTAAGTACCTAGGTTTTGTTTTTTTTTTTTTTTTTTTTTTTTTTTTTTTTTTTTTTTAAAGCTATTACAGGTTTTGATGAAACTGTATGCATATGTAAATGTGTATCCGTAAGCTGTGAAGGAAGTATGAATGACTATATTGTTTCACACATTTTGAAGAATTTAGAGTCTTAGATACCTTTTTTGTGTGTTGTAGTTGACAAGTGGAGTTTTTTTTTTGTCTGTGTGTGCATGTGTGTCTGATCTCAATCCACAGCGCATTGTAGTTCTGATTTTTCTCCATTTTGACTTATAGAAATGACACATTGATTGGTTTTATTTAAAGGATGGAGGGTCATCTATAGGGAGCACACAAGACTTTATCATTGAACTTCATTCCAGGCCTCATATAATCTTGCAGGTCCATGAGAAAGCTTTTTGCTGCGAAAAAAACAAACGCAGTATGAATTTTACGTTCTTTAAAATTCATCTCCTACACCTCCATCCCCAAGGTCCTCTCTTCTCATACATTGGAACAACAGAAAAAGCATTGGAAGATTGAAAATGGAGCTGGACATAAAGTGCATTGGTGTGATAAGATTTGCTCCTTACATGAAATCCTGTTCACATGGGATGGCTTGGAAGAAAGCAGTGGATGATGGGTAGGATATAGACAGACATTCATATGGATCAGTAATACTGATGAAAGAAAAGTGAAGGTTTTCAAGTTGGGCTAACCTGTTGAATGCACTAATGGATGTTCATATAAAGAAATACTGTGGTGTGGAAATTGTAATGCTGATTTTCTTCATTAGAGAAACCCTTTAAAGTAGGGGTGGCGTGGCAAATGCAGCAGACAACAGACAGATTCAGATTTATGTCATTTATGGCCCAGCCGACTGCAGAGTGACAACATATCAGAGCTGAAATCATGGACATGGATAGAGAAACACACTGTCGAGGTAACAGTAATATTGACTACCTGCATTTATAAAACTCATTTGGGATGGTTCAGGGGAATGTAGTAGAAAGCTGTTTTGCTGGAATCATGTTGGGAAAACTTTTTGTTTGTGCTAGAACAGTATGGAATTAATGTATGTGTGTGTGCATGTGAGTAAATGAAAAAAACAAGCAAGCATAGCACTTTGTAAAGCTTCCTTATTTATACTGACTCCCTGCTTCTATGTGACCTCCCCCCCCCCCCCCCCCCCCCCCCCCCCCCCCCCCCCCCCCCCCCCCCCCCCCGCAAAAAAAAAAAAATGAATATGATAAGTTAGTTAATGATGGATGGTTATCAAAGTACTGTCACAGAGGTAAACAATGAACCCAGTTGCCAGGATACATTTAAGTGAAAAATACATGGCCCAAAGTTCCAGTCCTAGTTTCAAGAAACATTTATACAGCCTTGTCCGGTTGGGGAAGATTTGATTTGGACATGCTATGTTCATAGACTGTGTGATGCTCCTTTTAAATTTTCCAAGAAAAAGTAAGTGTGTGAAAGGCTGAATACAATAAACTCTTCAAAAAAAGTGAATGTGTCAAAAAGGCTCTCTCTTTTGTGTTTTTCTTTATGTGTATGATAATTGAGTGTCGTGAACAGACAGAACTGAATTAACAGAGGGAAGAGTGTGTTTTAAGCATAAGATGTTGAGTTCACCAGTAAAATGGTGGTAACGTTGAGAACTACCAGCAGGAACACTGCATTATCTTTGATTCTGTTCAAGGCAAATAGTGTCCTGTTACATAAGCTCATCCAATATAGCATTTAAAGTAACCAACTTTATTAACATCATTCCAACATGTTGATCAGAAAAGGCAGAGGAAAAAAGCTGCTTGTGAGTAAATGAAAGTCTTGAAATATGAAGGATGGGAAGGGGTTGGGAGGGTAGATTCATTTCTTTATAGAGCTTATCAGATTTCTTGAAGTTTAATCTGTTAGTCCATTTATGGCATTTGAAATTTTGGCATGTCTGTTTTCAAGTAAATTGTAGTAGTGTTTTCTTACAGTTGAAGACAGGTTTGTCCTAAGATTTTTCCCTGTGCATGTTTGGCAAGAAAGACAACAAACCAGAAAAAGAAAAAAAAAGAGAGATCTAACGCCCCCCCCCGAAAAAAAAAAAAAAAAACATGCACAAACAAAATTTCATAATCGCACTTGGAAAGAGCAACCTGGGTGTTTTCAATCTGGATGCTAACTCTCAAACACAAAACCTCATCACGAGTCTACTTCTTTCACATGCTGAAACATCGGAACAACAGTGGGGACTAAAGGGGGGAAGTAGGGGTAAAGGTGGCAAGAGAGCAGAAATTTCTCCCTGATTACCACCACCCTCCCTCTTGCTGCCCCCTTCCCTAAGCTGTTGCAAACATTTTGGAGAAATGTACACATCTTTCTTTTTAAATAACTTTTTTTTTTTTTTAACTCTACCAAGATATTTTGGGGTAAGCAGTTCTGCAGCTTTATTTGGAGGCATTTGATGATGTAAATATCCTCCTTATCTTCAGATTACCATAGGGTCTTTGCATTTGTTGAAAACTAAAGTTCAGTATGTTCCTATAGTCATATTAGTTCCAGATGTCCTCAATATCCTATTGCTTTGGCAAGTTATATGATTTACCCTCGTGTTCTGCATTTTGTATACATGCCATTTCCCTGTGATTTGAAAGAAAAAAGGATTCCCTGTAAAAGTGAAAAATCCTGACTTTCAGTACCCTTTTTTTTGCTGCTTAGAAGATAATTGGAAGATTTTGAGAGGAGGATGTGTGAAAATGCCAGAGAATTCCATGGGTTAAAGAAAAAAAGAAAAATGTAGAAACCCTGAAAGATACTTTGGATTTTTGTTTGTGTTTTGCCAGCTCTCTGTCTGTCAATCATTTTGAACAGCCACAACTACAGACCAACCACTGATTACAACAAAGAGCGGTTTGAAATGCATTTTACTTAACCCTGTGTACTCTACAATCACTCATGCATTACCAGTACTACAAGCAGTTGTAGTGAAATTTAGGATGTACCATTGAAACACTTACAATTTTTAGTATTTTAATGAGTATTTGCATATGAATAATATGCCATGTCTTCACCCCTTAGCTGTCTTTAAAAGGTTTAACTGAGCAAAGCAAGAGTAAGGCACACTTGAATAGTGCTGGGTATGAGAATACTCATAGCTGTTCTACGATGAAAGGAATGGTGGTAAGAGTTATTTTGAAACAGGAACAGAATTAGTAATAGGCATTCTGTAAAGTAAAATTTTTTAGGCAAATCACTTTCTCAAACTTGTGTATAGTATTTGGAAATACCAGAGCCATTTTGCTGGAAGTGGATGTCTAGATTGAGCACAACAGAGCAATATAAATGTGCATTTTTGTGCAAAATATATCCTTCACTTCTAATGAAGACATAAGTCATCGTCTTTTACTGTGTTGGCATGTATTGATGACCAGTGAGTTTCAAAGTTACAGAAGGGTCTTTTAACACTTCAGTTTTTACAGTGTTCTGTCTGTTCACCAAGTGTGATTAGCAAGGAAATTGTGATATTGACGTTCTGTTGGTTACAGGACCTTAATACTATCCAGCCAAGAGCGGCATGGATGGCACGATTCCCTGCTGCCGCACGCTCGCACACATCGCTCATTCCCTGCCAACGCACATATTTGGCCACTTTTTAATTTATTTTTATGGTAGCTAGACAACAACTGACAGTGTTGTGTTAGATGTCACAGGAAAGAACAAAACACTCCACTAATCGAACATAGTAATTTCAAATCATTTACTTTCAATGTGTACACACAACTGTGCCTTGAAAAACATGTCTGACAAGTTGAAAAAATGCTTTGTTTGCATTCTATTCTGTTCTTTTACAACACCAAATCAGAAGATGAAGGGATGGCTACATCTTCAAACAGTTCACTTTCCTCTTCTCTTTCAAAGTTTTCTATCTCACTATCACTCCCCTCGTCACCAGATCAACTTTGTAATATGATTTTAAGTGCTTCATTGAGCGAGAAATCGCTACCACCCCTTCACCTGACCGACATTTTTTCTGGCACAGGAAATACGTGCCGCACGCCGGTGCCGCCAGTTTCTTTGTTTCAAAGCTCCTGGGGTCAGCCAAGTTCACAATAGGCCACTGAAAGTATGTCTGCAACTCGCTCCAACATCCCCAAGACTAGTTACAGATCTTATTTCCCTTGAATCATTTTCTGGAAAGTGTAGGAATTTTTTATGTTCCCATCATGCGATAGTGGATGACACGGCAGAATGTACTGCTGTCTGTCCGTCATCGGGCCTGGCATGGCTCGGCACAAGGGAGAGAAATCCTGTCACACTCTATTGGCTGACACAGCCGGTAAAGTTAAACAACATGTTTTTCCCACACCAAAAACTTTAATGAACCGGATCCTAAAAATGAAACTACACTCACACACACTCACACACACACACACACACACACACACACATGCACGTACACATGCCATGTTTTTCCCATACTAAAAGCTGCAATGAATCAAGTCCTAAAAATGAGAGTCCACATTGAACACATACACACGCACGTTTGAACTGTTTTGTTTGTTTGTTTGTTTTTGGTGTATGCCACCTAACTGTATTCATGTATAGCCCATCGAATCAGAGGTTGAAAACAAAAAACATTAGTCTACAAAATTTTATGACAACGAGAAAATAGCGTGTGCACAAAACTGAAAATGGAATGAAATTCTTTCCTCATTCTTTGACCAGACCTTTGAGGTTCACCATTGATAAGTTTTGGCAAATGTGAGCATTTTAAACCCCGCCCATTAGATGGCCTCATGCTGTCTTTTTGGATGATGTCGAAATGCAACACCAGTCTTGTCATGCATACCACCAGCACACCTATTCTTCTCAAAATAATGGAATGGGCCATGCAGACAAGATTGTTTATGCATGCTTTCATGCACAGGGCCTAATCTAATGCCTCATCTGAAGGACTTGGACGGGATTGGAGTCTGCACAAATGTGAACTCCAAAGGGAAACTCTCTTCCAACTGGATTGTCTTAAGGGATTATTGAACCCCTGACCATGGGACAGAAGTCTCATGTATTACTAAAGTGAGGTAACTGCTGGTAGAGATCTGAACAAATTTTTAAAAGTATAGCATTCATAAAGACTCCGCCGAACAACGTGGATGATTGTCGTGCGACTAGGTTTGTCCACGTTGTTGGGTGGAGTCACTTTAAGTACTTTTTAAAACATCTATTACTTGTCAAACCATGACCCCTGGAATGAACTAATACTGAAGTAGCTGGAAGAAGAGCAGAAAATTTTCATTACTCCAGCAGCAAAAAAGTACACACAACAAAACTTGTGGGGGGAAAATCAGATAAATGAGCCTACAGTGCACTCACACTGAATCATGACAGCTGCTTTTGATTTGATGAAGTTTTAATTCACAATCAACAAACTTTAAATTCACAAACTTTTACAACACTCAGACTATTTTGGTGATTTAAGTGCAAACTTTGTGATAACTGCCCATTTTTTAAAGTTCATTATCAAATGTCAAGTTGCACAACATTCAACAAACTTTTGTAGATTATAAAATCTACAAAGGAAGTACATACAAGCTCACCTGCAATGGAAACAAATCTGTTGTTGGTTCAATTTCTGTGTACACTTACTAAAATTGTACCTAAACTTGTGTTTTGTCTCCCAGAAGAAAATGTTTAATTTGGTATGACTGTAATTCAAAGTTCACAGTATTTTGGAAAGAAGTGAATCAAGGGGCAAAAAGATAGATGAAATGAGTTAACAGTCTATTTAGAACTATTCCAAGCTCAGTGGACATAACAATGTATCCCAGTCAAGCACACATAGGCCTGCTTGCTCACACACTGTGTGTGGCCTGACTTTCTTTCAGTCTGTTCAAGCTGTCAGTAAGACACGAAAAGTGAAGTATTTGTAATAATAAATAATCACTGTCTGGCACACTATATTATTTGGATTGAAGGATTTCAGAACTTTTTCTCTGTTTAAACTGGATTCAAATGTGTCATTGATTTTATGCTTTGTCAGATCTGAGAATATGTTCTCTCCTCGAAAAAAAAAAAAAGGTCCAGCTAAGAAAAGTAATGTAGATCACTGTGACGCAATGGTTTGTGTGAACATGATTATGGTTTGAAGTTCAGTTCAGAAACCAAGTAATGTGCATGATTTTAAAAAGAAAGGTTATTAGTTAACCATTATAATCCAGACGGATTACAGGACAAAAAATGATGCATTTCAACCTCTTGGGTCTTCTTCAAGCAAAACGAACAACATTTTGGACAATGAAAACGAAGAATGAGCAACCACTTCTCATATTCCACACAAAATGGAAATATGGCTTGTTTTGCCTGAAGAAGACCCAAGAGGTTCAAATGCATCATGTTTTGTCCTGTAATCTGTTTGTCTGGATTGTCTTGCAGAACTAAAAACCTTTCTTTTTAAAATTTGCTTCAATTTCTGGCTGCTGTCACCTTGCTTTTAAACTAATGTTCATAAGTTTGTGGTCTAGCTGCACAAATAATTTTGTTTTCCAGTTATTAATTGTCTTCACAGACACTGAGGATGACAATACCAATAACAAAAGGCACATTTACATTGTAACAGAGTCTGACCTACAGTGGCATCAATCCTTGGAGCTGGGCCAAGCCACTGTTGGTCCAAGCTCTTAAGGACAACACCCAATCTATTTTTGATCACCTATCATCAGGTTTACAACTCATCTGAGATTTTACAGTTGAAAGACTTGAAACAAATTTCGAATGTATTTTAAATGGATGTGTGAATGAATGACTTGTGAGTTGACTTGAACACAGTGACAGCCCTGATATGGCCCTTTACGGTCGGCTGGCTATGTGCAACATTACCTTGTCTTACCTTACAAGATCTAGTTGCAAAGTGAGACGACTGCAGGTGGAAATCTAAACAAATCTTTAATAAATGTTAGCGAACCGCCAAGAGAAACGTGGACAAACGAGTCACAAGACAAAACAACACGTTTCAACCTCTTAGGTCTTCTTCAGGCAAAATAAAAAGAAATAAAAACAATAGTCCTCCAAAGGGAAGAAAACATAATAGAAAATCACAATGCCACTCTTCTTATATTTCGGCCCCCATGGCCTTTTTCAAGAGGAAAAAAAAACAAAACAATACAACTATGTGATGTCCATCTTTGGCTCTGACCAGTTGCCAAAGATGGACATCACATAGTTGTATTGTTTTTGTTTTTCTCTTGAAAAAGGCCACGTGGCCGAAATATAAGAAGAGTGGCATTGTGATTTTCTAAAAAGAAATAGGACAATGAAAATGAACGAGCATTCATTTAGCACTAAAGTGAACAAAGCTAAGTGATCGCTCATTCATTTTCATTGTCCTATTTGTATTTTACCTGAAGGAAGACCTAAGAGGTCGAAATGCATTGTTTTGTCTTGTGGCTCATTTGTCCACATTTTTCTTGGCAGTTCGCTAACATTTATTTAAGAGATTGTTTACCTTACAAGGTTAACAAAAATCTCACCTGAATACAAGCAAACTCTTGTATCTTAGCTAAATTTCCAACTAACATATACTAGCATTGATTGAAGAGTAATCCTAAGTCATGTATGCATCATGCACTTGTGAGCATTCACTAATTCTCCCCCTTGCCCCTCACCACAAAGATGTATGATCATCTCTTCAGGGATCTGACCTCATTATTGCTCCTCTATCACTTCAAACCCCACTGTAGGACATACAAGGTCAAGGTGAATCTATAGTCCTTAAACAGAAACATACATTGGTATTCAAACAAAAATAATTGTGATGCCCATATTGTCATCAATAACACCTGTTGATCAATCATTTCCCAAGACTTTTTTGGTTGTCATTTTGGGGGTGAGATGATGTGAACATTGGTCACTGTTTCTTCACAAATCTTGCATTGGATTATTAAACTTTGTGTGCTTACATGTAAACCAAAACAGCAATAGAAGAATTACGAGCAAAAACTGGCACACACCCACTGAATGTGGATGTGCACACTGGTAAAACTTGCACACACATCATGACCATTTCCCTTGCCTGGCTAGTGGTCAACTATCCATGTATGATCAAAAAGTTAACAGGATAGTGACAAACGCAGTGTGATAACATCAAACATGCACACCTGCTGAGTGAATATGTAAACAAAGTGAGGGCATTTTGCCCATTCTAAGAGCTTAACAAAACAATGAACTCCACAGAGTATTTTATGAATATGTCATGTATTCAATAGATCAGACTATTTCAGCATAGAGCGTGGCAGTTTTTACAATAGTGTGCATCTGCAAGTGTGTGTGTGCTCACTAGTGCATGCATGTGTAGTTCGCGTGTGTGTGTGTGTGTCATTGTCTGTATGAGCATGTCTGTGTATGAGTGTGTTGTAAAGCAAACCAATACTTCTGAGTGTGTTCGTGTATGCGCTCCCTTGTATGTGTGTGTTTTATCATACACACTCGCCCACTCACATACACGAGCATGTGCATTGTAGTGACGCACGGTTTCTGCGCTCATAGGCGAGCTCAGCGGAAGTGCACCTCGCATGAGAAGTGTTCACTGACTCGGGTAAACAAGCAGACGAACTCTGGCAGTATGACACGGGATCGGACTAGCTAACTTACAGTAGGCTAGGGAGTTCAACACTCGGCCTTGAGAGAGCGGACTGGCTAACTTGTAGTCAGCTAGGGAGCTCAACACTCGGCCTTGAGTGTACTACAGTGTCACACTACCGCGTGAGAAGTGTTCACTGACTCTCAGGTAAACAAGCAGACAAACTCCAGCAGTACGACACGGGAGCTTGAAGGGTGCGGTCGTGTTAACTTGTAGTTAGCTGACACTCGGCTTGAGGAGAGAGCGGACTAGTTAACTTGTAGTTAGCTAGGGAGCTCAACACTCGCCTTGAGTGTACTACAGTCGTACTACAGTGACAGTAACACTAGTGACAGACCAGTGTTAGGGCCTCCAGTTAACAGGAGACAGTTTTGCCCTAGCACTGCGACAGTATAGCCGTAGACGGTTACAACGGCTAGGACGGTTCTGACAGTACCACTGCTGGGCCGGAGAGGTGACACTGACAGAAAGACAGTGCATCAGCTGCTGACCCTCTGACACGGGCGAACGGCCTGGAGAGTGTGTCGCAGACTGGCCTAGAAGACAGTGACTAGACTAGACCTTACTTGGTAGCTCATGCCAGTGAAGGGCTTTGGGAAGAATCCTGACGAAGCCCCCAAGCCAGAGTCTGGACTGACCAGGTAAGGGTAGTGTGTGTGTGTGTGAGTGCAGAAGTGCTGAGTATATAAACGAACTTCTCTTGAGTGTAGGGAAAACACTTCATTGGTGTCAGGAGTGGGATATACTTAGCACTTTAAATTAGTACAACCCTAGCTGTAAGTTAACAACAAACAGAAGTTGTTACATAGTGTTGGGTGTTGGTTGTGTGTACACAGACCAGGTACTAATTGTACTCCACACTAGCACTTTCCAGCTGCTCCATTAGAAAAGGGGGAAAGATTTATTCAGTAGACCATAGGGCTGAATGTAACACAGCCTCTGGATTGAGCAGTGCAGCTTGTGTGTTCAGGGAAAAAAAAAAAGAGGGGAGTATTACATTGTCCATGATGATGTCCATTCCTTGTGGCAAACCCAGTGACGACCTGCTTGAACTGATTGATTTCGGAACGCAGCAGGGGGCCATGGGAGATTTAATAGAGCCCCAAAATGGCCGCCACATTGGGGGGAGAAGAAAAAGAGTACTCCCTTACCTGCATGGGATGGGCAGCAGTCCATGGATGATTGCTGGTCCTCTCTTCACTCTGGAGGCAAGCAAAAGCTCAAGTCAAGTTGCTGAACCCAGTGATACCAGTTCTCTGCTCACCGAGCTGCCACCAGTTTCCAGCTCATCCACCAAATTTTGTGGACAACCTGGCTGAGTGGAAGTGGGCTCTCCTGGGTCTGCTGAAAAATTGGAACCCCTTCCCTCCAGAATGGTGAGAAAGCAATCACCAGGAAGGAGCAAGTCTTTTAGACTTAATTACTCAGATCGAGGACATGGGCAGTCGCGGAGGTTTACGTCTTCGTCAAGGTCAGCCTCTAGCAGACAGCGTTTGCCACAGATTTGGGTCAGAGTCTCTGACATGGGAGCACAAGCAGAGTCTGAAGCAGTCAAATCCTGAAGCAAGATCACAGGGACGACAGCACAGACACCATGGAGGGGACTTTAGAGACCAACAGATTCCGGGTATTTTTCCCCATACTCGAGTAGGTCTAGGTCACCAGCACCGACTGATCACAGGTGTCAAGATTTTGCTGGAGATCATGACCAAGATCATAGAGATGGGGAGGGGCGCCTGTATAGTGGCAGGAGGCATGACGGACGGACACGGGCCCCGTTGAGCTCTCCCCTGCCCTCGAGAGTAAGTTGGAGCAGGAACCAAAGGTCTAGGTCACACAAGGAACAGATTTTACT
The DNA here is from genome assembly GCA_016801955.1 of Conus betulinus. Taxonomy (NCBI): domain Eukaryota; kingdom Metazoa; phylum Mollusca; class Gastropoda; order Neogastropoda; family Conidae; genus Conus; species Conus betulinus. The sequence goes on from JADBJO010001611.1 coordinate 57,593, forward strand.
GCCATGACCACCATGACTGCACTGAGAGTGAGTCGGAATTGTATTCTGACCCCTCAGACAGCAGCAGGGAAAACAGTCCTGTTAGGCATTCATTGGACCAAGAGGGAACCCCCGGAAATTGCCCCCAAATCTTCAGTATGATGGGAACACAAACTGGCTGTCATTCAAGTACAGGTTTTCAACAGCTATAGGACAGCCCCCTCACTGGTCTGAGAATGAGAGTCAGGATTATCTGGGATGGTGTTTGGAAGGAAAAGCCCTAGACTTCTTCACCATAGCCACCAAGATGGGCAGACAGACAGTGCTCATTTCACCAAATGATGATGAAGTTGGAAGCACGCTTCGGGGCCAGAGAGCTGACTGAAACAGCCAAGCTCAAGTTCCAGCAAGCCAGCCAAAACCCAGGGGAATCCTGTGAGGACTGGGCAGACAGGGTCACAGTGCTTGCTGTTTCAGCCTTCAGACCTGCCAGAAAGATATGTACAGGGCGAGGCGATCAGCAAATTTTGCACTGGCAGTCTGGACAAGGAGGCAGGTAAATATGCCTATCTGGAGAGACCCCCAACCATGGAAGAAGCCGTCCATAAGGTAAAGTGGTACCAGCACGTCTCCCTGGTCATGGATGAGGCACCAAGGAAAGTTCAGGAGGAGCCACAGGTCAGTTCTGGTTTTTCCAAGCAGGATCTGGACAGTTTTAAGCAGATCGTGGAAAAGCTGACCGCTCGTCTGCAGCTTCTAGCTAAAGAAAGTGGAAAGCAAGCTCCTGACAGCCCGGATTCCAACATCAAGTGCTTTTACTGCAAACAGGTTGGGCACCGGAAAAAGGATTGCAGGCGTTACCAGAAGTGGCTGCAGAACCAGTCTAGCAAAGGAGAGGGAAGGAAGGAAAATGACACCATCTCTTCAGTCAAGTCGCCAGTTTCCTTCGCGCTCTGTCAGTGTGGTAAGGACCATATCCCATGGCAGGATTTCCAAGGTGCAACCTTCGGTACGATCCAAGGTAGGGAGCTACCGGCAATACTCAGCCGCATGTGCCTAGTGCTTCACCGCTGAAAGTATCTAACCAGCCCCAGGCAGTCAGCACCCCTTGCAAGAATTTGAAGGAATCGCCTCAAGCACGGCCTGAGGTTATTCAAATTGCTAGGGTCAGGGCCGGTTCTGAGGTGAAAGTGACCATGAGGGAGAACAGGTCAGGATGCCAGAGTCAGGATTCAAGTACAGCTGGCAAATCAAGTTGCACTGGAAAAGTGTCAGCCAGGGATACTCAGGACAGTAGGGGTATTGGGCAGTCTAGCCAGCGTCAGGAGGATCCCAACACAGGCCTTATAGGATCAAGTGACAGGGACAGGGAATCTACTGACAAAGGGCCCACAAAAGGGAAAAGACATACAGACTCAAGCCCTACTGCTGAGGTCCAGGATGCCAGAACTTCTCCCAAGCACATGTCTGTACATCGCCACAGATCCAGGAAGGCAAAGGAGGCCGTTTCCACATGCCAGGAAACCAAAAGAGGGGCAAGAACTGTTTGATTCCTGGATGTGGAGAGGCTAACAGGTATCCGAAAGCTCATGCCTTCATTCATCATCTGCCTGGCATATTTGATGAAAGGCTGCCACCTTCATCAAAGGTTGTTTTGCAGGGTCGGACAGGCACTTGAGCAGGCAATGGCATGGCTACTGGGGCCATGTGGAAACTGGGAAAAGTTGGTAGACTTCATCAGCAGGCGGCACTGCACCCGCTTGGGCAATACAGTCTTCACCAACTGCCAGAAGGAGGCCATGAAGGCTTTTAGCCAGCATGTGGGAGAGCCAGTTCCAGAAACATTTAATCTGAAGTCTGTGCCGGCTCTCATTCACTGGAAGGCACTATTGGTGTTGACGGCTAGTATGAGCCCAGAGAGGCAGAGCTGCTGGCGGAGGAAGTTCCCAGCACCAGTGGACATGGAGTCCCCTGAGCCTTCTGCTGCTTGCTGTTAGGGTGCCTGAGAGAGAGAGAGACTGTGGTGGTATGCTGAGAGGGGGGCGTGCAAGGCATTGTGGCAGGCCGTGGATTGGTTTGTCGCCTCCCCGGACGGCTGGAGGTGATTGGTCCGGTTCACCCGAATGCAGCATCTTCTGTCCGCCCTGGGTGACGTACGCATCCGGATGGGCAGAGGGAAGCGATGGCCACTTTTTGCCAGTATATCGGAGGGGCTGGTTCAGTGTAGCTTCTGGAAGTGCCCGGCTGGGGCGGCAGCCATCCTGGTTCATTGAAAGGTCATGCTGCTTCTGGTGGTGTGGATGGACCCACAGGGAAAAAAAAACTGGGGGGAACACTATCCAGCGCTGGAGGCCTTGGAGCCTGCCCAGGCAGTGATACCTTAGGTGTCTGCTGACCCTCCGAAGTGGCTGAAGTAGTGGAGCCTTACCGGACGAGGTCGCAGACGGGCAATGGATCAGTTTCCATGGGCCTGTTGGCACACGGTGCTTTCCGTGTCTCCGGCTGCTAAACAGGAAGCACTCAAAGGACCTGCAAATCAAACTAATCAGACATGGGCTCAAACGAGGTGAAGAGCTCCCTTCCTCACTGCAACCCCTGGACGAAAAGCTTTCATAATAAAGTCGGGGGGAGTGTAGTGACGCACGGTTTTCTGCGCTCATAGGCGAGCTCAGCGGAAGTGCACCTCGCGTGAGAAGTGTTCACTGACTCTCAGGTAAACAAGCAGACAAACTCCGGCAGTACGACACGGGAGCTTGAAGGGTGCGGTCGTGTTAACTTGTAGTTAGCTGACACTCGGCCTTGAGGAGAGAGCGGACTAGTTAACTTGTAGTTAGCTAGGAGCTCAACACTCGGCCTTGAGTGTACTACAGTGTCGTACTACAGTGACAGTAACACTAGTGACAGACCAGTGTTAGGGCCTCCAGTTAACAGGAGACAGTTTTGCCCTAGCACTGCGACAGTATAGCCGTAGAGACGGTTACAACGGCTAGGACGGTTCTGACAGTACCACTGCTGGGCCCGGAGGTGGACACTGACAGAAAGACAGTGCATCAGCTGCTGACCCTCTGACCGGGGCGAACGGCCTGGACAGAGTGTGTTGCAGACTGGCCTAGAAGACAGTGACTAGACTAGACCTTACTTGGTAGCTCATGCCAGTGAAGGGCTTGGGAAAGAATCCTGACGAAGCCCCCAAGCCAGAGTCTGGACTGACCAGGTAAGGTAGAGTGTGTGTGTGTGTGTGAGTGCAGAAGTGATGAGTATATAAACGAACTTCTCTTGAGTGTAGGAAAATCACTTCAGCATAAACGCACACACATACAGTTGAAGCCGCTTATAACGAAGTCGGATGTAACGAATGCCGCATATAACGAAGCAAGAAGGTTTGTCCCAGCAAAAATCCTTTATATGACTAGAAATATGTCACTTCCTGTCCATGTCTCCGTCAGTCCAACAATCAGTGTCCATCGTGAGCACTGTTTACAGTATCACTTCATGTCCGTCAGTCCAACAGTCGGTGTCCATCGTGAGCACTGTTTACAGTATCACTTCTAACATGAACAATGAGGACAAAAGGAAATATTGTACAGACTGAACAAAGGGGAGTATGTTACAAAGACAAACAGTAGACAACACAAAATCGATACAAATGACAACAAAAAGCGACGGGGTTGTGGAGGGTGGCGAGTCCCAACTATAGGACAGAGAAAAAATGATTCATGTGTTCCCACAGATTGCCTGATGCATGGGAGACTCGTGGTCGCAGAGCTGGTGAAGACCACTAATGTCCAGGGCGGTGCGTCAGCTGTAATGCCAAAGGCATTAGTTGTTGGGAACATTGGTTAACAGGATTGGTGGTGGTGGGCCAACTAGGAATGTTATTGATGGAGCCCAGCATTGTGTTCATGAAATTGTTTTTTTTGTGGTGTAAAAATTGTGAAAATCGGATGGATAGTTTTCGTGTGATAGTGACTTGTGTATCTGTGCTTTTCCTTGCCTTTCTTTCCGCCATTTTGTCTCCTGCTTCACTCAGCGCTGTAACGGATTTGAATATCTGCTCATATGCAACAATGACGAATCCAATGGTTCTTCACACTTCAAATACACACGCCAAGACCTTCTGTCTCTCAACATTGCAGGAGACTGTGACCTTGCTATTCGGGAAAAACTCTGGTGTTTTCCCTTCTTCCGATCGCCACACAGGTGTCGTAAAAAGTGTCGGCCTTTTCGCGGTGGTCGCCGGAAGCAAGGGCGTCGCATACCCGTGTTGATCAGAGTCATAGACAGTGTGGGCACAAGAACTGGAAAAAAAAACAGCAGGCATCCTGAAAACTTGATAAACATTCCCCTTCAGAGACGGTCGAAAACTCTTCCACAAACACTTCCATTAAGTTTTCCTTCGTTAACGCCCAGTCCTGCAGACAAAAGACAATCCTAATAAACGACTTCATTATCGACAATGATTTTGATCTTTTTATGACGGAAACGTGGCTCTACGAGCAAGGAGACGAGGCCCACATCACTGAACTGACCCCAGAAGGCTATGATTTCCATTCTTTTCCCCGTTGTGGAAAGCGTGGTGGTGGCATTGCTGTTGCCTCAAAGCAGTCACTGACTTCATTGTCCGTGCGACGACTTGACTGTCTGTGTTTTGAGGCCGTAGAGATTACTCTCCCACACAGCAGGGGTGCTGTTACCATTGTTTGTCTCTACCGACCTCCTCCCAGCAAAACAAACAATATGACGGACAAGATGTTCATTGATGAGTTTCCTGTTTTGGTTTCTCGTCTGTCAAATCTCTCAGGCGAAATTATGATTCTGGCGATCTGAACTTTCATTTTGACTCCCTGTCCTGTCCCCATGTCAAACAGCTAAAGACCCTCTTCAGTGACCACTGCCTGAAACAGCTTGTTGATCAGCCAACTCATCGGTGCGGTCACATTTTGGACTGGTGCATAGTGCGTGTGAAAACTCCACTGTTGTGTCCAGCTGTGCTGTGCTCACCGTCCCCCTCTCTGACCATGAGGCCATCATAGGAGCCCTTGCCATGGAGGAGCCCCAGAGAAAACAGCGCATGGTGCAGTCCAGGAACCTGAAGCGGATCGATCCCAAAGCATTCCAGGCAGATGTACGGCATCTGGTGACCTGTGATCTGAGGGACTGCCCAGACCACCAACTTTGCAACCACTACAACGTGGGTCTCTGCCGCATTCTGGACCTGCACGCCCCTCTGGTCACCAGGATGGTGACTGACTGCCCCTCAGCGCGCCGTGGAGAAACAACAGTGTCAGGGATGCGAAGAAAGATGCGTGTCAGGTGGAGCGCAGATGGAGGTCAACTGGTTTGACTGTCCATCAAGAAATTGAACTCTTACTCTATGTTTACTAAGAACGTCCGAGTAAAATACTATAGTGGCCTTATTGCGGATTGTACCGCCTCAAAACAGTTGTATGCAGTGGCTGGACAGCTCTTGGGCACAGTTCAAGTTTTCCCCCTCTCCCAAGCAACCTTGACCCATGCCAACTTCCAGAAACGTTTTTTCTCGCTTTTTTCATGAGAAAGTGTCCAAAATAAGGCATGATTTGGATTGTCAAAACGCTGGCCCACCAAACTTCAAAATATTTAACGGCCCCAAGCTTAGCCGTTTTGACACAGTGTCTGAATTGTTCATCTCAGAACTTATTTTCAAGTCTGCTACAAAGTGCTGTGATCTTGACCCAATCCCCACCAATCTCACCAAACAGAATCTTGCCGATCTTCTCCCAGTTCTCACGAGAATTATAAATGTTTCTCTGGCTACTGGCTCTGTTCCTGGATGTTTTAAACATGCTGTGGTAGTTCCTCTTCTAAAGAAAAATGGCCTATGTCCCGATGAACTTAAAAACTTTAGGCCTGTTTCACACCTTCCTTTTCTCTCCAAATTCCTGGAAAAGGTTGTCTTTGTGCAACTTGAACGCCATCTGTCCCAGCACAATCTGTATGATATAAACCAGTCTGCATACAGATAGAATCACAGTACTGAAACAGCGTTGCTTTGTGTGACTGACAGTCTCCTTCAGTCCGCTGACAACAAAAAAAAAAGCATCGCTCCTGACTTTGCTAGATCTCAGTGCCGCATTTGACACTATCGACCACAGTATTCTTTTAAAAAGACTGTCAGTGTCTTTCGGTATCACAGACATTGCACTAGAATGGTTTCGGTCATACCTGACTCGCAGAACACAATCTGTGTCTGTTGGTGGCAAGGTCTCCTCTCCCCTTTCCCTGGACTTTGGTGTGCCCCAAGGCTCCGTTTTGGGCCCCCTTCTCTTCTCTCTGTATATTCAACCTCTATCTATGGTTATTGAGGAACATGGGATCCTCATCAAAAAATTTGCCAATGACACCCAGCTGCACGATGCTGCTGAGCCTGCTGCATTCTATCTTTTGATATCAGAATTTGAACTGTGTTTCCAGTCTGTTAAATCGAGGATGCTTAAAAATAAGCTCAAGCTAAATGATGAAAAAACTGAAAAACTGAGGCTCTCTTTGGCAGCACCTCGTTCTGTTTTGGATTGCATTTCTGAAAAATCTATTCAAGCTGGAACCAACAAAATTCCCTTTGAAGACAGTGTGAGAGATCTGGGTGTCCATTTGGATAGTATGCTGTCCATGAATGTCCAGATCGGTCACCTGTGTCGTTCAGCCTATTTGGCTTTGAGAAAGATCGCGTCAATTCGCTCATATCTGACACAAGAAGGGACTGCCCAATTTATCTGTTCCCTCATCATGTCAAAACTCGATTACTGTAACAGCATTCTTGTCGATATAAACCGACTTCAACGTATACAAAACAATGCAGCCAGACTTGTTTTCCCAAAAGTCCAAAGAACCCACACTGCACCTCTGTTAGTTAGACTACATTGGCTTCCCATTCATGCGCGCATTCAGTATAAACTCGCAACACTTGCCTTCCGACACTTTGATGAAACATTGCCTGCTTATCTTTCCAACACACTTAAATTGTCACTTATCAACCCTCTCTCACTCTCCGCTCTAGCAGTAATAAACTTCTCAAGCTTCCCTGCATGAAACTGAAATCCTTTGGCCAACGTTCTTTCAGTTATCAAGCCCCCCTTGTCTGGAACTCCCTCCCCTCCCAGCTCCGCTCTTCACAGACTCTCTGTGCGTTCAAATCTGGTCTCAAAACACATCTCTTTCAGAAGTCCTTTTGTCTTTCTTCATAGCTTACGAGTTAATGCGTGTTTCCCATGCATTCTCCATCCCTTCGCCTCTTGTATGTGCACGCGCGCTTCCGTGCCTGAATGCTTATTGCTTTTGCGTGTGTGCGTTCGTGTGTGTGCGTTTACGCGCATGGGTTTTTGTTTGCCCTTTGTGTGTGCGTGTGTGTGTGTGTGTGTGTGTGGGGGGGGGGGGTGCTCCCTTCTGCATGTTTTAAATTGTACCCCGTGCAGTGTTCACGAAAAAAAATTGGAGGCGGGTGGCTGGGGGTGGGGGTGTGGGTGGGGGGGGGGGGGGGGGGGGGGGGGGGGGGGGGGGGGGGGGGGGGGGGGGGGGGGGAGGAGGGGGGATGTGGCTTGTGCATCTTTGCATCTGTTTTAGTGCTTGCTTTGTGACCTTTTGTGTTGATGCCTTTTTTTCTCAATATTTTGTGCAATGTTTATGGAAACTTTTTATTTTTCCTGTATTGTGAAGCGCTCTGAGGATGAGTCTTTTTTTTCTCTCATCGAAGAGCGCTATATAAGCTCGATTTATTATTATTATTATGAAATTGATAGGCTCCGACACCAGAAATTGTCAATGGGAAAGTTTTTTCTATGAAGATCAAGGGGAGGGTAAGGGTATGGGTCTGGATATCTGGGATATGGGTAATAATGGATATGATGACCCGAGATAGGAAGGGGATGAGGCATTGGGGAATGATGATGGGTTCACCGTGGGATGTGGACCTCTAGTTTCGCCTGACTGGCTGTTTTGTGGGGGAAAAGAAACTCCACACACGTATACATACCATCATTCCCCAGCTGATGTGGAGGCGAAGGCCGATGGGTTTGGCCTTGTGTTACTTGCGCCCTGTCAACCAGTCTGGTTATCATTCGGGAGGGCAACAGGGAAAAGTGGGATGTGGATGATAATAGGGGAATACCAGCTTGTTGGGAGTTTGGGGGATGGAACCATCAACTTCAGTGCTAGCCTGCAGAGTTCTTCCTGTATCTATGGGTAAAAACACACGCTCTGTGAGGAAGGCCATAGACTCCAGTTCATCTGGCCTGAGGAAAACCTTTTTTTTTTTTTAAAGTTTATAGCCAGACTAGCATTCCCTCTCAAACTGGAATGAGTACCGTCTTTAAGTAATGCCTGTCGATGTGCACCACTTGTAGTAATGAAAGCACTGTGGTGATCGATCGTGTCCGTTTTCACGCTAGTACAGACCGTATATAATTTGTATTTGAAGGTGCTATTTCATTATTTAATGGGTTTCTTCCACGAGCTGGGTATTATAGAACTTATGGCTATGTAAGCAGACGGAAAACGAGTCTGACACAAATCAATTAGCTTATGCCAAACCTCAGTTGGAATTGGACCAGCTGGACAGTCATTTGTACCAATATGAACAATAATAGTATTTTATTTGTTCTTGTTTGTATAATCTATGTAGTCACCGAATAATATCACTAATTGTTAGACCTGGAATACAAAATTTCAAAAAAGAGGGTCATCATATGTCTTAAGTCTTCTCGAATCAATATACCTAACGACAGAGTCACTGATTAAAAAGAGAAGTTTAACTTGGTATTTTCATTTCACCAAGAATTTTTTTTTGGAGTTGTTTTTTCAACCAATGTTTATGAGAGAATCATGGGAATTGGGGTGAATTTTCAGTAGGCCTATTGAATAAACCCTTAGCTTAGGGGGAGTGCCAGTTTTTTCTGAATGTTATCATTTGATTGTTCTTGGCTGAGATTAGACAGTATTTCAAACCGATTTTGAACAGGTACATCCTTTGAACAGGTACATCCTTTGAACAGGTACATCCATGCTGTCAAAACCATGTACAACTGCCGGTGGGCCTGCTGTCCTCACAAAAGTTCACCAATGGTCTTGTTTTGGAGTGTTGGAAACGCTACCATTCACCTTTTTTATGTGAAGAAGGTGGACAGGAAACTGGGCCACCACAAAACTCGTGTTGATTTTCATCAAAAGTCTGGGTAGATGTACTTACTGAAGACGACTTTTTTCTAAGCCAGTCATACTTCTTGATGAAGTGTGTCAAGATGTGTTTTCAAGGAATGGTTTTCTTTCATCAAATTTGTTACTGTGGCATTGATCGAGTTTGGAAATGACGGCTTTCATCAAGATTGGAGTGTAAGAATTCCGCCTTTTTTATCAATATGGAGTTTAACATCCTTTTCCAAAGAAATCTTTTAGTCCTCAAATTTAGGTTCTAAGTCTACTTCACGATCAGCTTGTTTATTTAGCATGAACTCCAGAACGTTTTTGACATTAGTACGTTTTTCAGACATCTCATTTTGCACATGTTTTGTAGGACATAATGTTCGTCTGCGATAACGTTTAGGTCTGGACAATTTGGGTGTTGATTTAACGCCAGTCGGTCGCGGGGTTTTGAACACACTGACCTTGGAAACAGGGGTTTCATGTTCGATCCCTTGAGTTTGTTGTGCAAAGCCATGCTCATCTTCAGTTAGATTATCCACTGCAGCCAATGGAGATGCTTCGGAGAACTTACCACCAAGACCTTGCAAAACACTGCCGTCAATCACATCATCCTCTACAATTGGTTGGGATGAAGTGGGACAAGGTGAAGAAATTTCGCTCTGGATACACACACACGGGGGTGGTAACAAGAATGTTGTCACTTCCTGTCAAAAAAGTTAAAGGAAGACAGGTCAATACTGTTTTTAGTGTATGTATGTATGTCGTCATTTTTACAGTAACCTGAAATTCTCTTTCAGGATTTCACATTCATCATTGTCCCATTTTTCACAGTCTGCACCATGACACAGTAAAGTCTCTGTTCCTTGCCAAGTGAAATAAAAAGTCAGTGTCATACGTTTCGATGTGCCACTAAACACACGAATGACTGACTTAGCCAGACAGGAGGGTATGGGTTCACTGATCCACAGGGTAAGAGAAAGTGGATTTTCCTGATAGTCATAATCGTTCTTTTCAATCACAATTGACTCGTTGGTGATACATGATGAGTAACGATAAAATAATGAATTTCTCTAGGCAAGAAGTTCGTTTTCAGGACAGGAAAAGCTTTTTTATAGAATGTCTAAGCGGGTTTTAATTTGTTGCCGTTTACCACAGAAGAGATTTCCATTAAAATGTACTCAAGAAAACGTTTATACAATACATGATCTATACACAGCTGGTCACAGTTTCGGACATAGGACTACACGGAGAACAGTCAGTGAAGCATGACACACTTGACACAATTTTGCAGTCTAGCTGACCGTGTGGGATCACACATAAGTTCAGTTCAGTTCACTTGGGACTATAGATAGCCTCACAGCTTTTAGTGTCCCAATCATCTTATTTATATAATAAACAGTGGTTGCATAATGCGTGCATATGCTCAGGATATATTTTACTCTATCAATCAAATTGGAATTTTAACATGTTTAACTCTGCGTTAGTATCCACAAGGTTTTTAAAAGTATTCAAATCTTTTGCTTTTTTAATGTGTGCAGGTAGTTTGTTCCAATATGGTGCCACTCTGTTACTGAAAGAAAATTTTCTAATATTAGTGCGACAATATTTAATTTGGATTCTGTTATCAGAATTTCTTGCAATTTGATTAGAGGTTAGTCGAAAAAAATCTGTTAAAATTTGTACTGTTAAGTCTATTAAATAGCTTTTAAGTCTCAATCAAGTCTCCCCTTATTCGTCGGAACTTTAACGATGGTAAATTTAACCTTCGAAATCTATCTGCATAGCTTATATGTTTAAATTCCTTAATTAACAGGTAGCTCTTTTTTGCACTTTCTCAATATTCGCTGAATGCCTTTTTAAGTAAGGGCACCATATCACATTTCCATACTCCATACTCCATGTCCTGTGACATAACAAAAAATTGCGAAACAAGGAGAACAATCAAAATACGTCTTGCTGATTCACATGAGCGAGAGAGAAGAAGAAGAATTGCAAAAAGCAACGAACGAACGAACGAACGAAATGTTGTTTAATGAGGGAAAAGAATAAGCACAAGTCAGTGGCTTTTTTTTCGTCCAGCCCTCAAACAATAAATACGTGGAAGAAATCATTGCATCGAACTGCATAGAAACTCATAACAATAATGAATACACAGCAATTTAGAATAAGAGAATGCACAATATAACTAGAGGAAGAGAGTATGGGAGAGAGGGAGGGATGGAGAGCGAACAAAGAGAGAGAGAGGTGGGGACTTGGAGACACAGAATAAAGAGACGGAGTCTCTGACACAAGGAGAGACAGAAGAAGAAGAAAAGAAGAAGAAGAAGAGAAGCATATCAAAAATTGGCACATCAAAACGAGAAACTACAATGAAGAAGAGTCGTAAAAGATCAAGTCATGCAATGATTAAAAAAAAAAAAAAGGCAATGAAAAAAAAAAAAAAAGCTGAAAGGCACCAGACATGTCCAACTCAGCAGCAAACAGTTCCCATACACCCCCCCCCCCCCCCCCCCCCCCCCCCCCCCCCCCCCCCCCCTTTCCAACTTCAAGAACAACAAGAGAAGGAAGAAGGAGATCAACATAGGATGACAAAATGAGAGAGAGAGAGAGAGAGAGAGAGAGAGAGAGAGAGAGAGAGAGAGAGAGAGAGAGAGAGAGAGAGAGGAGAGAGAGAGGGAGGGAGGGAGACAGACAACCAGACTGACAGAGAGAGAGAGAGAGAGAGAGAGAGAGAGAGAGAGAGAGAGAGAGAGAGCAATCACGGTTGTTCAACCAAGTGGATAGCACGTATTTTCAACATTTGGTTGTGAAGACTAGTCACACGGCAGTGCGCATGAGAACCGTTTGAGTTTAAAAAAAAAAAAAATAATAATAATAAATAAAAAAAAAAAAAAAACGATCAGTCTTCGTGCATCGGATGAGACAGATAAGAAGCATGAGAGAGAGAGAGAGAGAGAGAGAGAGAGAGAGAGAGGCATATCAAAATTTGCCACATCAAAAATGACAAAATGCAATGAAAGAAGGGTAGTATCAAAATCAAGTCATGCAATAAAAAGAGAATGAGCTGAAAAAACACCAGAATACCCATTGCAGCAAAACAACAACAAACAACAACACACAACACAAACACACACACACACACACACACACACACACACACACACACACACACACACACACACAAAAAAAACACATCAAAACACCAAGAGAAAAGAGAGAGGGAGATCAACATGGGATAACAAACCCGACTCATGGAATTTTGTTTTCTAGTTCAGTTAATAATAACGAGTGATACCTTTCTTTGAACATGTTGAGACTGATATTAACGTCGATTTTATTAATAATGGCATTCCACAAACAACTCCCGGAGTAAATCAGACTAGTTTTAAAAAGATCAATTCTGGGACGTGGTGGTACTATCCTAGACGAATGGTTATTACTCTTTGTTGGAAACATATTAGTAGTAAGGGAGTGTGGTGCTCTTCCGGACAGTATTTTGAACATGAAAACAGCTTTGTTACTCTACTCTATACCTTATAATCAGACGCTAACAGAGTCGACGGCTTTAAAAGAACCAATTTCAAGGCTCGTCTATGTAGACTTACTAGAGGTTTCATGATATTATTGCTTTCTGAATCCCAAACAGTTGAAACATAATTTATGTAAGATTCAATGTAAGCACAGATGAACATTTTTCGACTGTGTAGATTCAAGAATTTTTTCACTTTAGAGAGTTGATAGATCTTTTTAGAAATAATGTTACATATCCTTGTAATATGATCTGACCATGACAAATTATTATCAATGACAACTCCAAGAACTTTTGGCTATTAGCTTCTTCATCTTTTTTGTCATTTAAGTAAGAACAGATAAATGATCAGGAAGATTTTGACGTTTTTTGTCGAGTTGTTATAAGCATGAATTTCGTTTTCTGTGGATGTGGACACATATGATTTAGTTCAGACCAGTCGGCTAAGTGGTTAATATTTTCCTGAAGAGCTGTTGAGACTTCGACGACATTGGTGCTACTGATGTGTAAGGTCGTGTCGTCAGCAAATAACTCGCATACTGCAGTAAGAACTAAAGGTAAGTCGTTAATGTAAATTGAAAATAATAAAGGACCTAGGACACAGAACCTCGTGGAACACCGTATTCAACAGGCAATGCAGAGGATGTTTTTCCCACTAAACGTTACTGATTGTTTTCTACCAGACAGAAAAGATAACATGAGTTCTAATGAATCAGTAGACAAACGATAGATCTTTAGGTTTTTTTTTTTAGAAGGAGTGCATGGTCAAGTACATCAAAGGCTTTAGTGAAATCAACAAAGAGAGCACCAGTGATTTTGTCATTGTTGATATTAGTCAACCATTTGTCAACTAAGGATGTCAATGCAGTATGGCATGGAAGTTTGCTCTGAAACCTGATTGGTTCAGATGAAAAAGATTGTGGAAATTAAAATGATGGAGAATAGACTTTTTAATGTGATTTTCTAAGGGTTTAGACAAGACAGGTAATAGAGAAATAGGCATGTAATTAGAAGGCTCTGAATGGTCTCCCGATTTATATAAGGGAATAATTTTTGCAACTTTAAATGCCTTTGGAATTTGTTTTTTGAGATGCACAAGTTGTAGATGTACGTAAGGGTTTCAGAAATAACTGGTGCTGATATTTAAGAATTTTTACTCTCAATACCATCCAGTCCTCGTGAACATGTTTGCTTTAAATGAGTGAGTGCATTGTATACATCATGCACTGCCATTAAAGGTACGTTTAAATCAGAGGAAATCTCTTTTGAATTACAGAATTCACGGACAGTCTCTAAGTCGTTATAGGCAGATTTATCTCTTCTTTACAGTTGCGCTACCTATTTTACAGAATAATTGTTGACTATGTCAAGCGACATATATATATATATATATATATATATATATATATATATATATATATATATTGCTGACTGATATAGTTGTAGAGGTAGTGACTTTATTATTGGTTAATTGATTTATGGCTTTCCAAATCGACTTACTGTCAGTTTTGACGACACAAGATTATGAAAGCAGTTCTTTTTAGCCGCACATTTTAAATATGTAACAAGATTCCTTTGCTTATTAAAATCTTCGTTCGGTCCCGTTTGAAATAGTACATCTCGTAAGTCTATGGCATGTTTCACACTATCTGTGAGCCAGGGCACTTTAGGGTTACTTCTAATACGTCTTGTTTTCAAAGGTGCATGTTTGTCGTAAACATTTAAAAAAATTGTGATACCAAACTTCGAATGCTTCGTCCGGATCAGTAAACTGATAGACCTCGTGTATGTGGGAATTCTTTAAATCAAATAAAAATTTATCGGAATCAAAACAGGAAAAACTTCTGTATTCAATTAAAGTATGACAATTTTTTTTTTAACTTTAACACCTTTTTTCATCCATGTTATGTATATGGGAAGATGGTCACTACAAGCATTATTCGGTGAACAAATTTCCGCTATATTGCATGCTTCAGATGTATATAGGTGGTCATAATAAGTGTTTGTGAAGAGGCAGTTATTCTTGTAGCTTTGTCGATTAATTGCCAAAGGTGAAAAGTTTCCGCCATTTGTATCCAAGACTTGTATGGCTTCAAAAGATCAATCGAGTGCAGACAAGCTGCTCTCTCTGCCCTAATTCTAGTTAGAAGACTATAAACTGCTGTCGAATTTGCTGTTAAATGTGGGTATCAAGTGCTGCCACAAAGGTGGGTGTCTATGTGGAAGAGAGGGCTCAGTTCTCTCCCTTTAACAAGTATCGTACACCTTTGCGGTCAGACTGCACACCTACACTCCGAGTGTATATTTATTAGGATGTGAGGTCTCACTTTTTTTCGCATGGGTCAGGCTTTATGGTTTACGTTTACATGTGTGTTTTGTTTTTCAATCTTGTTGCGAAATTTCAGTATTTCACGAAACCTGGGAGAATGTGTTTGTATGGAGCAGGTCTGTTATAAGCAACACTGAACGTTTGCATCCAGTACTCTGAGGTTCTTCCCGATTTCTGTAGTTTGTGTCCATCCGACAACCCGTCATAAGCCTGAGACATCTAAACTGATAATGTGTGTGTGTGTGTGTGTGTGTGAGAGAGAGAGTGTGAGTGAGAGAGAGAGAGAGAGAGAGAGAGAGAGAGAGAGAGAGAGAGAGAGAGAGAGAGTCTTTTATTTCCAAAGGTAATAATAATAATTATTATTATTATTCATGGCGCTTAATCTTACCTCATAACCCTAAGCGCTTACAAATACATAAAATGTTAAAGAAAACACACATTAAACCGATATGAAGATGAATATTGCAACAAGTATCATGCATCTACAAACAAGGGTGCATATTGACACCCATCCACGCACACACACACACACGCACGCACGCACGCACGCACGCACGCAACCAAATGATCCCACACACTGTCGTACGACAACGGATACAACAGCATGCGCACACATTCACACACTCATGCGCACCCCCCCCCCCCCCCCCCCCCCCCCCCCCCCCCCCCCCCCTCCACACACACACACACAGTCGCGTGCGCGCGCGCCCGCGCGCACACACATTAGTTGCAGAATCAATTTGATGGGCAAGGGAAGGGGAAGAAAGAACTATTGATGGGTGAAAAGGATTGTTTTAAGAGATGGCTTGAAGGAAGACAGAGAGTTTGAACTACGCAAAGATACTGGGAGTTTTATTCCAAGAAACTGGACCCTGAAAAGAAAAAGAACGGTTGCCATAGGTTTTAGTTCGAAATCGAGGGGGATTTTGAGCAGAGTGTTGTCGGTAGAAGAACGCAACTGCCTAAAAGGAACATATAGAGATGGAGAGATCAGAAAGGTGGGAAGGAGCTAAGCCAGTCAAAGATTTAAAGCAGAGCAAGGACAGTGTGCACTCTATTCGTTTTTCGACCGGCAGCCAGTGAAGAGAAAGAAGTCAGGGAGTGACATGATAAGATCTGGGTTGTCTGAGAATCAAACAAGCGGCTTTGTTTTGTACTTTCTGGAGACGACAAAGAAGATTCTGGGGACAGCCGGCTAGAAGAGAATTACAGTAATCAAGTCTAGATAGAATGAAGGCAGAAGAAACAAGGGGTTTTGTAGAATCAACAGAGAGATGTCGCACAGAAGCATGCGGCGAAGCTCAAAGTAACAGACACGGCAGACTGTGGGAACATGTTGCGGGAAGGAAAGTGCTGAGTCAAAAGTAACACCTAAACTCCATGCAGATGAAGATGTCTGAATAAGGCCATTTTCCAATTTGATAGAGTTTGGGATACAGTCAGATGAAGAAGTCTTTTGGGTGCAACAGGTAATGGTAAGTGAGAAAACATTGTTCGCCCATCTGACCTTTGCTCCCTAACGGACTAGGGAAACAGACACGAAAACTGTTACACTAAATACCCAATGATAATAAGTGATTACAGTGAGAACAGCAAGGAATCGTTACAAGAGAACACCTCTCTCTCACTCTCTCTCTTAGATCTTTCAGTAGTACATTCTAGTATTAGTGATCAGTGTTCAGTCATCGGCACCTGGTCCTTCAGGCTTCCAAAAACATCACCCAAAGGTCACACGACCATCCAATACCGCTCTTTCAAAAAGTTTAATGAAACAGCATACCTCTATGACTTCAGCATTTCCCCATTACTCTGACGTCAAAAGATGCACTATCACTCTGGTACGAAACATTCCTCACCATCATAAATAAACACGCACCATTACATCAAAAAAAGAATTAAACATCCCCAGACAAACCCGTGCTTAACACCAGAATTGCTGCAAGAAATGATGCTACATGACTATCTCAAGGCAACGAATTTCTTTGAGAACACAAAGAGCAGAGAAACTTTGTTTCAAATGAAGCTGAAAAAGCCAAAAGAGTACTTCAGTCAAATGATTATGGATGCAAAAACCGCAGC
Source organism: Conus betulinus (assembly GCA_016801955.1). Classification (NCBI taxonomy): domain Eukaryota; kingdom Metazoa; phylum Mollusca; class Gastropoda; order Neogastropoda; family Conidae; genus Conus; species Conus betulinus. Next base: position 74,683 of record JADBJO010001611.1, read on the forward strand.
GCCCATCTGGAAGGCAAGAAACACTATTGTACACAAACAGCGCACAGATTCACAAAATTCAACTACAAACATCACTCCAGACAAATTTAACGCACACTTTTTGTCATTATCAGATATCCTTACTCAACTTCACAGACTATAAGGGTATCTAATAAATATACATGTCTGACTTCTCTCATATCATTTTGCAAACAAAGGCTTGGATCCAGTAACTCACTCAAGATTCCCCCTCTTGCTGTACATCTTCCTTTACAGAGTGGTTGAGGGGTTGGCACCGGCCATACCATCTGCTGAATATCTAATTCCACACAAGCCAGGACGACTCATAAGGCCACGAACATCTGGCAACTACTATACTACCAGTACGATCTCTGTATTAGAAACAACACAAGAACATTCCAAGTCAGCAGATGCCAGACAGAACAGTTCAAACAGTCATTTTTTGTTGTTGTTGTTGTTAGTGCAGTAAGAGACTGGATCCGTCTTGAAGAAAATATTGTTAGGGCACCATCCATTGAAATTTTCAAAAGACTGATGTCGTCACTTCGCCTAGTGCGGTGACAGGAATGCCCAAATGTGAAAGTGTACCCCCTTTAAATCCACCCACCCCCACTCTAAAGCTATTAACACCACAGAACAAAGAATACAAAACACCGAATAATAGGTGCGACAAACTAACAAATTTTATTCAGATTCGCACTCACACACGCACCACTAGCAAAACAAGTAGTATAACAGATCTTCAAACAATAACACATCAATCATCAATAATATTTAAAAAAAAAAAAAAAAAAAAAAAAAAAGAATGCCCCGACACCCCACCTCCAGATCCCGGGAGCCTCAAAGGACCCCAACCCACACAGGGTTAATATCGGACCAAGGATACTACAGGGGGTAACGCGTGGTAACTTGGGGCTGGGACATCCAGAGGGGAAGGATGGCCTACAGAACCCAAAGTACCCACGCAATACAAACTACTAAGGGGACACAACAACACCCCCTCAAAAAAAAAAAAAAAAAAAAAAAAAAAAAAAAAAAAAAAAAAAAAAAAAAAAAAAAAAACAATTCACTACAATTCCCCCTCCACACAACATATACGAATATATCCAAATCTATATATATAAATATATATATATATATACTTGATCATCAACAGCTCATATACAATACCATTCACCCTTCACACACTCGAACCATCTTTCTTTTTTTTTTTTTTTTTTTCCTCAAAATCAATTTTCACACCTCAACTCTTTCTCTTCCCTCGCGGGCATTTACAGTTTGGGCACTGGTAACCACACTGTCACTGAGCTCTTGATGCCACGGTAGACAAGCTCCAAACAATGCCAAATCAATAATGTCGCTAAAGATCAACACAAAGTCACTAATTTCAAAACACCCGTAACACAAACTGAAGACGACGAAGGGGGCTCAGCAGCTCAGCAGATCTCAACAGCAGGAAGGGAAGCTTCGACGCTCGAAGGATACTCTCGACCCCTCCCGGTCGTCTGTGACGATGACCTGGAGGTCAGCTACACCGACGACAGAAGCCAAGGCAATACCCGGTACGATGCCCCAGACCGGAGGATGCAGCAACAAAAAAAAATATTAAACCATGTCGATACCTGAAATAAAAATAATTTCATAACTACTCTGACCCGCAATTAATTATCTAAATTTATGCACACCAAAACCATAACACATTATCTTTGCAATTCCACTTTTTCGACCAAGGCATTCAAGCCGTCAAACTAACTACAACCCAACCTAGCCCTCACAATTCCATCATACAATACCTAAATCAATCTACAATATCCAGAAAAAAAATGCACAGAAACAAATAGTTATTAACTTCCAATTATAAACACCTTAACTTTCTTCTTATTCTACAATATCAAAATCAAACAAAATCAATTAATAATACTATCCATATAACAAACCATCCTTCACATGCCACCCTACCAACATCATATTATATCACATCCCAATTAACATACATCAAATAGCATATACCCAAATAAAACTACATAATGCCATACATAAATTACTGGGTTTTTTTTTTCCTTTAATGGCATATGAAAAATGCCACATAATTCAACACCAGCAACAACACCGGAGAGCGGAAGCGCTCGCCGCCGCTGAACTAGTAACGCAAACCCAAAAAACATACTAATAAAAGCTGAGCGACGGGACGGCGCCCCCTCCCCTGCTGGGCCATACGTGATTAAGCATACGCCTAATCACTGGATCAGACCTCCGTCTCGAGCCAGGAGTCGCAAACAACTGAACTGGATAGTCAAAAAGACAGACGACACCTAGAGGTGACAGACACCATGAAACTGACAAGGCCACACCCTGACTGCAACCAATCGTCTATAGGTTGCCCAGGGAACGACACGACACGACTCCAGATAAAAGGGCATGAACATCAACTTGCAGTAATCACCAAAAAACACAATGTTATGAAAACACGACCCCCCGCGCAGCCTATACCCAAGACCAAATATGAACCTAACCATATCCAAACACAAATCTCCAATAACTCATCAGCCAATCAATAAAACATCAACACCACAATCCACAACAATCACAAAAATAGATACGGCCAAATATAAGCACAGACTGCACCCTCTTTGGTCGATAATCTACCTACAATAACTCGACCCCAAACACACACACACAAAACAAAATAAAATAAAAATAAAACACACATCATAACTCCAAAATATCGACATGGGAAAAAAAAAAAAAAAAGAAAAAAGAAAACTAACCACTGCAACCACTCCGCCATACGACAAGCACAATTATGTCCCTTGAATATCCATGCGTGACGACTGATCGCATCACAACAGCAAATTAACTAGACTGCGCACACCCCCAACCCGTCGCGATAATGCCCTAAGATGTGCCCACAGCGACGTAACGATCAGATTCAGAAGTAGGAATGTACATAGCGCAGTTAAAGAATAAAAAAAAATTCCTGGGTCCTGATAACATACCTCATTTCTTCTCAAGCTTGCTCTACCTTACATCGTTGAGTCTCTTACATACATATATAACTTATCCATTGACATAAATGTCTTCCCTCAAGCGTTCAAAAATGCCAAAGTGACCCCCCTTTCAATATCAAATAATTTGTCGGATCCAAATAATTTCAGACCTATATTCTTACCATCAGTTCTATCCAAACCCCTCAAAAGACACATACACACACACGTTTCTCAGTTCATGGAGGAAAACAAACTATTTCACCCACTCCAATCTGGATTCCGATGTAATCACTCTGGCACACAGCTTTTATCATGAATGTGTGACTCACGGCTTTCAAATATGAACCAATCAAAAATGACAGGGTTGTCTTTCTTGACTTCAAAAAGGCATTTGATCGTGTTGATCATACCATTTTTTTTTTTTCAACAGAAACTATCTTTCTCCTTGAAACATTCCTCGACAGTCTCATTATTCCAATCATACTCAAAGGATAGGACTCAATATTTGGTGCTTAATGGCAAGTCCTCCACTTAAGACTTTGTCAGACATGGTGTCCCACAAGGCTCAGCACTAGGCCCCCTCCTATTCACCCTTTGTTGGGTAGATGAGATTAATCCTAGTCTTTTCCTTACAGGGGGTGTCTGCAGGAGTATCAGCCTGTAAGAAGAAGGTATGTGTTGAAATAATTTATGCATGACATGGACATATTATAAGACTAGGCTTTGGCCTGAAATTTTCATCCTTGTGTATTAAAGCAACAAAAGCAGAAAAAGGAATCTGAAAAGAAGCTATCAAAGGAATGTAAAAATAACCTGAAAGCTTTCTGGAGGTATGTACGATCAAAAACAAAGATGAATGCAGGAGTGAGCCCTTTAGGAACTAAAGAAAGTGACACAGTAGAGACAGATTGTGGAAAGGCAGATATTTTGAATGCATTTTTTTTTTAGTGTATTCACAAAAGAAGATATCAATAATATGCCTACTCTAAGTTCAGCTTCAAGGTGAAACGGTATAATTTTGACAAATTTAGACATTTCTGTGGATTCAATTAAAAAAAAAAAAAAAAAAAAACTTTAATCTCTGAACCCAAATAAGGCATGCGGTCCTGATGCCATTCCATCAAGACTACTGAAAGAGCTGAATGAGGAGACTGCTTTCCCACTTTACATACTCTTTACTGAATCTGTTGAAGAGATGATAGTGCCTTCAAATTGGAAAACAGCTGCAGTTATACCAACATTTAAAAAAATGTACGAGAACAGACCCAGGGAACTATAGACCAGTGAGTTTAACATGTATTATATGTAAAATTCTAGAATAATTTATTAGGGAGGCTATTGTTAAACATAAGACAGCAAATAAATTGCATTCAGAGTGCCACCATGGATTCGTAAAAACAGATCTCGTGTGACTCAGCTTCTAGAAATGATGGAAGACTTTACAAAAGAGGTAGATAAAGGAGAGAAAGGCATTTGACTCGGTACCACATGAAAGACTATTAAAGAAATTGGAGTCTTATGGAAGAGTGGGCAATGTACTTGGTTGGGTTAGAGCCTTTCTATCAAAAACCTCTCAAAAGGTAAGGATATGTTATTAGTGGAATACCACAAGGCCGATGTTATTAGTGGAATAACACAAGGCAGTATTTTGGGATCAGTATTATTCAGTGTTTATAAATGATCTCTCTCTACTGAACTAACGAGAACATGTAAAATTTAGCAGATGACACAAAGCTTTACAATTCTCTGAAATTGCATCAGAAATGACAAAAGAATATTAAAACATTAGTACAGTGGTCTGATACTTGGAACCTATAGTTTAATGCCGAAAATGAAAAGTATTTCATATTAGAAAATTAAACCTACAAAATAATTACATTATGAAAATTGTGGGCAAGGAAATAAAAGTATCTAAATGTGAGAAACAAAAAGACCTAGGTGTGACTTTCACAACAAAAACTTGCTATTTGACAAACATATTGCAAACAATATTAACAAAGCCAACAGACTGATTGGAATAAATAGAAAGAGGCTTTACATTTATAGAAAAGGACACTTTCTTACAATTGTATAAGACATTAGTTAGACCCGCTCTAGAATATGGCAATATGTATGGTATCCAATGCTAACGAGACAACCAGAAGCCCCAGAACAGGCTCAAAGTAGAGCAACAAAGATTATCCACGCATAAAGGATTACTCATACCAAGAAAGATTAAAATATTCACAACTTCCAACACTTAAAGCATGGAGAGTAAGAGGGGACTTCATTCAGACGTATAAGATATTAATGGTTTTATTACTTTTAATGATATAGACAAAGCATTTTTTTTTTTGTACTCCACTGATCAATACTACAAGAAACAGTGAAGATAAGATATTCAAACAATATTCAAGAACTAATTTGAAAAAGGTTACCTTTACTAACAGAGTAACCAATTGTTTGAACAACTAACATCAAAATTAATGTGCACCTAGTATAAATACATTCAAGAACCTCATAGATAAACATGAATCAATAACTAAAATAAAATATGACTGATAGTTCAGTAAGACTGTACTAGTCAAAGACTGGACCAACAGACACCAAAAATAAAAGGGGCGTAAAAAGCTTGTATAGGCTAAGCTGTTTAATACAATGCCTCAAATCCTGATCCTGATCCTAAGGATCAATCAATCAATCTCTCTTGCAGGCGTGCACACACACACTTGTGTGTCTCTGAGGACACACACACACACACACACACACACACACACACACACACACACACACACACACTCTCTCTCTCACACACACACACACTGCAACAAAATGCATATGCGGGGAACAAAATTGACAAGAGATCATGTTTTGTTCGAATGTGTGCCTCTCAAGGCATTTCTGCCACATTTATCAGGCATGTCTGTGACAGATATTTTTTCTGATATTGATTTTGCTTTGAAAGTTACTTTCTGCTTGATTTGTAGTCCAGTCAGGTATTTGCTTTAGCCTACGTTTCCACGCGCGCGCGCGGCTGCAGGTCGGCTGCGGTTAGGTCGCGGTCATGGGGCGCGGCTGCGGCGAGGAAAACCGCGCGCTGTCGTGTTCCTTTTAACATCGGCGGCAACCGGCTGTTGCCTCTTCTCCGGCGTGTACCAGCATGGCTCCACACTTGTCTCGTTTCGCTAGCGCACAACTCGATGACCAAGAACAGTTGATTTTGATATTGCTACTGTATCGCCAGCTGAAAAAGCGAAGAAAGAGAAAACATCGTTGGTGGGTGCGTGCCATTTTGGAGAAAAGGAACCAGCACGGAACATTCCATCATCTGGTTCAAGAACTTCAACTGGATGGTGACCAGGTCAAGCAGTATTTTCGCCTGAGTCGTGAACAGTTCAGGTAAGTCCTCTTTGTAGTTGGGGACAGCCTGAAAAAAGAACGTCACCAGGCGAGAGTCATATCACCTAGGGAAAGACTCGCAATTTGTTTGAGGTAAGCCAGTGCCACGTTTTTAGTTTGCGAACATGCTTGCGTGCACCTTTTTGGATACGTGTATGAATGTATGAGCATAAAATCGCGCGCGTGTATGTTAAATTGCACGTGTGTGTGTGTGTGTGTGTGTGTGTGTGTGTGTGTGTGTGTGTGTGTGTGTGTGTGTGTGTGTGTGTGTGTGTGTGTGTATGCTCATGTGCCTGCATGATGTGTGTGTGTGGGGGGGGGGGGGTGGGTGGGGGTTATGTTTGCGTGTGTCACAGTGTGTCAGTGTGTGTGCATGTGCCCGCGCATGTGTTTGAGCGAGACTGTGTATCCTTCTGTGTACTGTAAACTACCTTGTTAACCCCCACCACCCCTCTGCAATTCCAGGCTCTAATATATAGGTATCTAGAATATGTGCTAAACAGTTAATCAATACTGTGGAAGGTGGTAAGTGGACATCTCTTCAGTAAGCAGATTTGCTTTATATGTTCATTTCTTCATGTTTCTTTGGTGCATCAGAAATGTACTAGATACATGGGCGCTAACATGGAGTATATATGTGCGCGTGCACATTCAGTTCATGGACGTGTGTGTGTGTGTGGGCGCGCGCGCGCGCGTGTGTGTATGTGTGTTTAGTGTTTTGATATACTGACCAAATTAGATACAAAAAAATTTGATAAAATCGGAAATAAAAATCAATGAAATAAAGAATATGAAATGGGGAAAAAGCGTGGAAATATAGACTAGAAGAAAAGAAAGTCAAAGATTTTAGATCATGCACACACACACACACACACACACACACACACACACACACACACACACACACACACACACACACACACACGTCACATATGTAATGAACACACGTGAACACAACTTTCACATGTGGTGAACTTTACTGGAATAGTGTATCTATGTTGCAAGGAAAATGACCGGTCTCCAAAATTAACGAGGCCACCACACTCTACCACACACAATGAAAACTCATACAACTTGGAAGAAAGAAATTCAAGCTAAGATTGAATTTATTTCTGTTGCTTGTTCTGATGAGGCCATCCTTGTCCTGTTTTTTTTTTTATTCAACTTTTTTAACGTACAAGGAATAATACAATAACATAAAAAGTTCAGTTCTACTTCTCACAAAGTTGCGTTTTTCCACATGCAAACACTAAGTTCAATTAAAAAAAAAAAAAAAAAAAAAAACAAGAGGAGAAATTTGGGGTCGGCACAAATGAAAACGAGAGACCATCACGCGAAACATAACTAACTTTTGAAAACAGTCATTTGTGCAGCTGTCACTCTGTGAAACAGTCAGCAGACATGTGTGCCACTCGCATGGCATCCGAAATGATGCCAGATACTTCACTGTCTGCATACGCAAACTGATTTGGAGCCGGCAGGGGTGCAGGAGGTGCAAGAGGTGCTGTGAACTGGCTTCTGAGGAGCTGGGTGATTAGGACTGGGGGCAAGTTAGGATTTTCAGCGTTAAAGAACAGCTGACTGATCTGCAGCTGCAGAAACGACTGAGTTTCTTCGGAATTTTTCTCCATTGTGAGAGTGCAAGTTTCAAAGAAACTTCTTGCAACAGATTTCTGGCCTACCTGTGCTGTGTTTGGTCTCTGTTGTTCGTTCTTTGTCTTTTGTGAATTTCTATCAGTTTACTGATGGCACTGTCAAGTTTTTTTTTTCACCTCGTGCACCCTGATTCCGACTTTTGCCTTTTGGTGTGGACCGGCGGAAGACTGGTCTGATGGACTGCTGAGTGGATGCTTGTGATACCGTGAATGCAGATGGTGTAGGTGAATCTGGCCTGTCCTCGTCTTCCTGTGTTTCTCGAAGCTGTGAGGCAACACTGGATCTGAAACAAATACAGTTGCACATGGTTTCAAACGAACATGAAGGATTAAAACTGCTAGAAATATGACTCCTAAGCACTTCTAGAAACCCATGAGATTTGACAGTTTAATTTTTAGACAGTGTGTGAAACATTCTAAATCAATGGAACTCATTGAATGCGGGTTCCTCTTCAACTGTATTGTTTTAAAGTGTACAATAAAATTAGACACAATATTTGATATTGCACTGTATTTGAATGTACTATTTAACACCAGTATTATTACTGTTTTTTCAGATTTTTGGCTACAGGGGAGTCCTTCCGTTCTCTGTCATTCAGTTACCGCGTTGGGGTGACAACCGTCCACAGAATTATTTCTGAAGTGTGCAAGGTATTTTGGGATCGACTGTCACCACTGCATCTGACCATGCCAGACAGCCATGACGACTGGAAACTGATTGCTGCCAATTTTGCCAGTAAGTGGAACTTTCCACACTGCCTCGGTGCTCTTGATGGCCAACATGTGGTAATGAAAGCTCCATCCAAGTCAAGATCTGTGTTCTTCAACTACAAAAGCTCATTTTCAACTGTCTTACTGCTTTGGTTACAATTTACAGTTCATCTATGTTGACATCCGTTCTTATGGTCGTAACAGTGATGGCGGAATTTTCGCACATTCAACATTGGGCAGAGCCATGTCAAAGGGGGTTCTGAAGTTCCCCCTGATACTCCCCTTCCCTACGCTGATAGTCTTGGACCTCTTCCTTACGTCATCGTTGCTGATGAGGCTTTTCCTCTCAGCAAACACATCATGAGGCATTTCCAGGTCGAAGTCTGACATATGAAAAACGGGTTTTCAACTACAGACTGTCCAGAGCAAGAAGAATAGTAGAAGGCGCCTTTGGCGTGTTGGCTGCAAGATGGCGGGTATTTCATTCAAACTGGCAGTGCAACCACGCCTTGCAAATGACATCGCGAAAGCCACAGTCGTCCTACACAATTTGCTGCAAATTCAGACCACCCCAGCAGAGGTGACATCTCTACTACAGGAGGTAGAGAACGTCGACCTGCAGGGTCTACAAAATGTGCAAAGTGTCGGAGGAAAACCATCTCTGGAACCTATGAGAGTCAGGGAGGCATTTATGAACTACTTCTGCAACATTAACCCTGTTCACTGGCAGAAGGCACATGTACAACGAGGCAGATTTGCTGAGGAACATGTTGACAACTTACCTTCCTGAGACGCTCACAATGTCATCGTCTGCCTGGCTCAACAATTCATCCGAATCCGTCTCCGCAGACAGTTCCTGCATTTTACTTTCTGTGCTGAAAACAACAATACCCACCTGGTGAAAAAGAGAGAAAATGCACGTACGTGTGTGTGTGTGTGTGTGTGTGTGTGTGTGTGTGTGTGTGTGTGTGTGTGTGTGTGTGTGTGTGTTTAGTTTTACGTCTTTTCACATGGTGTGGCTTTAGACGATTGTGATATTTGTAAATGATATACATCAAGATGACATTGATACTATTATACAAGGAAAACATAATTCAAAATAAAGCTTAAATGAGTGAACATGAACAACATAAATAATGTTTGCTTAAAAAATACTGAAAATCTCATACTAATGTACCAACAGGACTGCGAAGTAAATATTTTGATACATTAGCCAAAAATGAATGGTTTAAAGGTTGAGTCTTATAATCATCAATTGTAAGATTATTTTGGTAACTGAAAAAATTGGGTAAGTACTGCCGCATAATGGGACAATTAAATAGTACATGAAATGTTAAAGTTTTTCCCCACATATGCATTTTGCAGCATCAACATATTTACATTTTAATGAATTATATTTAAGTCTAAACAAAAACTGGAAATTTCCCTCGATAAAACATTCAACAAAGACATGCTGTAAGAGGTGTGCCGATTTATATTATAACCCACCCGAGCTTTGGTGTCTTTTTCTAACAGATTATAGCATTCCTTTACAGACAATGGAATATGAACGTTTTCACAACTAATGCTTTGACAATAACAGCCACTTACACTTCAGATATTCGCAGTGTGTGTGTGTGTGTGTGTGTGTGTGTGTGTGTGTGTGTGTGTGAACATTTCTAACATCAAGATTATTATTATTCCTTTTTACAGTTGAAAATGTCCTATGAAGAGTTTTGTTATGCCTACCTGTTCCTTCAATAAATTTGTCTAAAAAAGACATCATGTCCATCAAAGGCCACTTCTGTGGGTTTACGGCAGCCTGTCCACTTTTTCTTGTTTTCAGAAGCCTTTCTTCTTGACATACATGTCACGCTGGTTTTTCCATTTCTTTTTCCACTCCTTGCCTGTGAGGGAAAGAAAGGTTTATTTAAAAGTAAGTCAACATTGTAGTATAACTCACTCATTCTCCCTCTCTCTCTCTCTCTCTCTCTCTCTCTCTCTCTCTCTCTCTCTCTCTCTTTCTTCTAACATGTGCGCGTGTGAGCACACACACACACACACACACACACACACACACACACACACACACACACACACACACACAGAGAGAGAGAGAGAGAGAGAGAGAGAGAGAAAAGAGAGAGAGAGAGAGAGAGAGAGAGAGAGAGCCGGGTCAGCGTGCAGTCTGGGGTCCCCACAAGGCTCTGTTTTAGGGCTGGCGCTTTTCTTGGCGTACAGACTTACCAGAAGAACTCTCCTCACTGACACGCCTGTTTGCTGATGACACAGCGCTCTACCGTTTGAAGGCCTCCAAAACCGACCAAAGCTTACTTCAGGAAGACCTCAAGAAGTTGGAAGCATGGGAGCACAGCTGGGACATGGCATTCCATCCTGGAAAATGTACAACTCTCCCAGTTACAAAATCATCCTCTCCTGCAAAATCCGACTACACCCTCCACAACCATATTCTAGAAACTGTCTCTGCCTCCAAGTATCTAGGCGTTACCATCGCAAGTGACCTAAGCTGGGACCTGCACATGAACGCCATCTGTGCTGAAGCCAACAAGACCCTCGGCTTCCTTTAGAAGAAACCTGAAGATCCCAGCAGTGCGCCTCAAAAAAACAGCCTATAAGACTTGTCATACGAACTTGGAGTACACGTGCACTGTATGGAACCCGCATACCCAAGTCAACGTCAATAAGATTGAAGCTGTCCAGAGACGAGCAGCACGGTTTGTGGTCAACTGGTACCAACACACACCTAGTGTCACCGCGATGATCGACAAACTGCAATGGCCGACTCTGCCGCAAGGTAGCTAGGCTTGCCATGCTATACGGAAAATAATGGACGGAGAGGCGATCGTCGATAAAAACTGCATCGTGCCACCCCCCTCCCAGACACAGAAGGAAGCACTCCTGCCAGCTCAAGCAGATCCAGTGTAAAACCCAATATCGACAAGCCTCCTTCACCCCCAGAACGATACGTGACTGGAACAACTTGCCTGAAACAGCTGTGGCAGCGGACACCTTGGACACCTTTAAGTCTAGGGTGCCCCCCCCAGTCAGTAGTTAGATAATAGGTCCCTCTCCCCTCCCCACTCTTACCCCAACAGCTTTTGTTGTTTTGATTTATTTTGGGGCCCTGCTGTCATAGATCAGCAAGGGGACGGCTAGCTCGGAAGGGTGAAAAGTGAAGTAACAGTAGCCTGCCGGAGAACCCACTTAGAGCAGGACTAGGTTTTCATCTTTACTTTTAGGTCCATCGCTTTCTATAACTTGTTTTTCTTCATCGCAACCCCACAAAATGGCGTAAAAATCAAATGGATGATTATGGCCGCCTATGCAGTAAAACAACAACAACAACTAAAAACAAAACAACAGCAAAATTACCCTTTCTCCCCAAAGGTATGTAGTGACGCACGGTTTCTGCGCCATAGGCGAGCTCAGCAGAAGTGCACCTCACGTGAGAAGGGTTCACTGACACTCAGGTAAACAAGCAGACGAACTCCGGCAGTACGACACGGGAGTTTGAAGAGCGTGGTCCTGCTAACGTGTTAGCTTAGGCAGTGCGGTGCTAGGCCTTGTGGAGAGAGCGGACTAGCTAACTTGTAGTTAGCTAGGGAGCAAGCCTCAGCCTTGAGAAGAGCGGACAAGCTGACTTGTTAGCTAGGGAGGTACGTCGTACTACAGTGACAGTAACGCTAGTGACAGACCAGTGCAAGGGCCTTCAGTTAACAGGATACAGTTTTGTCCTAGCACAGCGACAGTACAGCCGTGTACCACTGCTGGCCTGGAGGAGGTGGACACTGACAGAAAGACAGTGCACCAGCTGCAGACCCTCTGACGAGCCGAATGTGGACAGCTTGGACAGAGTGCGTCGCAGACTGACCTAGACTAGACCTTACTTGGTAGTTCATGCCAGTGAAGTGTTTGGGAAAGAATCCTGACGAGCCCCCAAGCTAGAGTCTGGACTGACCAGGTAAGGTAGAGTGTGTGTGTGTGTGTGTGTGTGTGTGTGTGTGTGTGTGTGTGTGTGTGTGTGTGTGTGTGAGTGCATAAGTGCTAGGTATATAACGAACTTCTCTTGAGTGTAGGGAAAACACTTCATTGGTGTCAGGAGTGGGATATACTTTGCACTTTCAATTGGTACAACCCTAGCTGTAAGTTGACAACAAACAGAAGTTGTTAATAGCGTTGGGTGTTGGTTGTGTTATACACAGACCAGGTACTAATTGTACTCCACACTAGCACTTTCCAGCTGCTCCATTTATAAAAGGGGGAAAGATTTATTTAGTAGACCATAGGACTGAATCTGAATGTAACACAGCCTCTGGATTGAGTGCAGCTTGTGTGTTCAGGGAAAAAAAAAAGGGGGAAATTACCATTATCCATGATGATGTCCATTCCTTGTGGGCAAACCCAGAGACGACCTGCTTGAGCTGATTGATTTCGGAATGCAGCAGGGGGCCATGGGAGACTTCATAGAGCCCAAAAATGGCCAGCACCTGGGGGGAAGAAAAGAAAGTGTACTCCCTTACCCACATGGGATGAGCAGCAGTCCATGGATGATTTCTGGTCCTCTCTTCACTTGGAGGCAAGCAAAAGCTTAAAGTCAAGTTGCTGAACCCAGTGATACCAGTTTCCTGCTCACCGAGCTGCCACCAGTTTTCAACTCATCCACCAAATTTTGTGAACAACAACCTGGTTGAGTTGGAAGTGGGCTCTCCTGGGTCTGCTGAAAAATGGGAACCCCATCCCTCCAGAATGGTGAGAAAGCAATCACCAGGACGGAGCAAGTCTTTTAGACTTAATTACTCAGATCGAGGACACAGGCAGTCGCGGAGGTCTACGTTTCGTCAAGGTCGGCCTCTAGCAGACAGCGTTGCCACAGATTTGGGTCAGAGTCTCTGACGTGGGAACACAAGCAGAGTCTGAGGCAGTCGAATCCTGAAGCAAGATCACAGGGATGACAGCACAGACACCATGGCAGGGAGTTTAGACCCAAAGATTCCAGGCATTTACCCCATACTCAAGTAGGTCCAGGTCGCCAGCACCGACTGACCATAGGCGTCGAGATTTTGCTGGAGATCATGACCAAGAGCATAGAGACGGGGAGGGGCGCTTGTATAGTGGCAGGAGGCATGATGGACAGACACGGGCCCTGTCAAGCTCTCCCTTGCCCTCGAGAGTAAACTGGAGCAGGCACCAAAGTAGGTCACACAGAAACAGATTTTACTGCCATGACCACCACCACAACTGCACTAAGAGTGAGTCGGAATTGTATTCTGACCCCTCAGACAGCAGCAGGGGAAAACAGTCCTGTTAGGCACTCACATTCAGGACCAAGAGGGAACCCCCGGAAATTACAAAAAAAAAATCTACAGTATGACGGGAACACAAACTGGCTGTCATTCAAGTACAGTTTTGACAGCTATAGGACAGCCCTCAACTGGTCTGAGAATGAGAGTTGGGATTACCTGGGATGGTGTGTTTTAAAGGAAAAGCCCAAGACTTCTTCACCATAACCACCAAGCTGGGCAGACAGTGCTCATATCGCCAGATGATGAGGAAGTTGGAAAACACGCTTCGGAGCCAGAGAGCTGACTGAAACAGCCAAGCTCAAGTTCCAACAAGCCAGCCAAAACCCGGGGAGTCCTATGAGGACTGGGCAGCAGACAGGGTCACAGCGCTTGCTGATTCAGCCTTTAGAGACCTGCCCGAAAGTTATGTACAGGGCGAGGCGATCAGCAAAGTTTGCACTGGCAGTCAGCACAAGGAGGCAGGTAAATATGCCTATCTGGAGAGACCCAGAACCATGGAAGAAGCCATCCATAAAGTAAAGTGGTACCAGCACGTCTCCCTGGTCATGGATGAGGCACCAAGGAAAGTTCAGGAGGAGTCGCAGGTCAGTTCTGGTTTTTCCAAGCAGGATCTGGATAGCTTTAAGCAGATCGTGAAAAAGCTGACTGCTTGTCTGCAGGTTATAACTAAAAAAAAAAAAAGTGGAAAGAAAGCTCTTGACAGCCCAGATTCCAATATCAAGTGCTTTTACTGCAAACAGGTTGGGCACTGGAAAAAGGATTGCAGGCGTTACCAGAAGTGGCTGCAGAACTAGTCTAGCAAAAAGGAGAGGGAAAGGAAGGAAAACAATACCATCTCTCCAGTCAAGGTTCCAGTTCCTGCATGCTCTGTTAATGCGGTAAGGACCATCTCCCATGGCAGGATTTCTAATGTGCAACCTTCAGTACGGTCCAAGGCAGTGGGAGAGCTACTGGCTATACACCACCGCATGTGCCTAGTGCTTCACTGCTAAAAGTATCCAACCAGCCCCAGGCAGTCAGCACCCCATGCAAGAATTGGAAGGAATCGCCTCAAGCAGGGCCTGAGGTTATTCGAATTACTAGGGTTAGGGCCGGTTCTAACATGAATGTAGACAAGACTACCAGGGAGAACAGGTCAGGATGCCAGAGTCAGGATTCAAGCACAGCTGGCAAATCAAGTTGCTTAGGACCACCACATGCGAAAGTGTCAGCCAGGGATACTCAGGACAGTAGGGGTATTGGGCAGTCTAGCCAGCGTCAGGAGGGTCCCAAGACAGGCCTTATAGGATCAAGTGAAAGGGACAGGGAATCTGCTGACAAAGGGCCAGCAACAGGGAAAAGACGCACAGACTCAAGCCCTACTGCTGAGATCCAGGATGCCAGAACTTCTCGCAAGGACATGTTTGTACATTGCCACAGATCCAGGAAGGTAAAGGAGGCTGGTTCCACATGCCAGGAGACCCTAAAGAGGGGCACGAAGTGTTTAATTCCTGGGGTGTGGAGAGGCTAACAAGTATCTGAAAGCTCATGTCTTCATTCACCATCTGCCTGGCATATTTGATAAAAGGCTGCCACCTTCGTCAAAAGTTGTTTTGCAGGGTCGGACACAGGCACTTCAGCAGGCAATGGTATGGCTACTGGGGCCATGTGGAAACTGGGAAAAGCTGGTGGACTTCATCAGCAGGCAGCACTGCACCAGTTTGGGCAATACAGTCTTCACCAACTGCCAGAAGGAGGCCATGAAGGCTATTAGCCAGCATGTGGGGAGCCAGTTCCAGAAGCATTTGATCTGAAGTCTGTGCCGGCTCTCATTCACTGGAAGGCACTATTGGTGTTGACGGCTAGTATGAGCCCAGAGGCAGAGCTGCTGGCAGAGGAAGTACCCAACACCAGTGGACATGGAATACACTGAGCCTTCTGCTTGCTGTTAGGGTGCCTGAGAGAAGAGACTGTGGTGGTATGCTGAGGGGTGTGCAAGGAATTGTGGCAGGCCATGGATTGGGTTTGTCACCTCACCGGATAGCTGGAGGTGATTGGTCCGGCTCACCCAAAAGCATCATCTTCTGTCCGCCCTGGGTGACATGTGCATCCAGGATGGACAGAGGGAAACAACGGCCACTTTTTGCCAGTATATCAGGGGGGGGGGGGGGGGGGAGGGAGGGCTGGGGGGGAGGGGGGGGGGGGGGTAGCCAGGGTGCCCTGGCTGGGGTGGCAACCATTCTTTTTCATTGAAAGGTTGTACTGTTTCTGGGTGGCATGGATGGGCCCACAGGGAAAAAAAAAACTGGGGGGAACACTATCCAGCGCCAGAGGCCTGGGAGCCTGCCCAGGCATGATACCTTAGGCATCTGCTGACCTTCCGAAGTGGCTGAAGTAGTGGAGCCTTACCGGACGAGGTCGCAGACGGGCAATGGATCAGTTTCCATAGGCCTGTTGGCACACAGTGCTTTCTGCGTCTCCAGCTGCTAAACAGGAAGCACTCTAAGAGGACATGCAAATCGACACTAAACAGACATGGACTCAAGCAAGGTGAAGAGAGCTCCCTTCCTCATTGCAGCCCCTGGATGAAAAGCTTTCATTATAAAGTCGGGGGGAGTGTAGTGACGCACGGTTTCTGCGCACATAGGCGAGCTCAGCAGAAGTGCACCTCGCATGAGAAGAGTTCATTGACACTCAGGTAAACAAGCAGACGAACTCCGGCAGTACGACGAGGGAGCTTGAAGAGTCCGGTCCTGCTTACTTGTTAGCTTAGGCAGTGCGACGCTAGGCCTTGAGGAGAGAGCAGAGAGCTCAACACTCAGCCTTGAGGAGAGCGGACAAGCTGACTTGCAGTTAGCTAGGGAGGTACGTCGTACTACAGTGACAGTAACACTAGTGACAGACCAGTGCAAGGGCCTCCAGTTAACAGGAGAGAGTTTTGTCCTAGCACTGCGACAGTACAGCTGTAGACACTGCTGGGCCCGGAGGTGGACACTGACAGAAAGACAGTGCACCAGCTGCAGACCCTCTGACGAGCCGAATGTGGACAGCTTGGACAGAGTGCGTCGCAGACTGACCTAGACTAGACCTTACTTGGTAGTTCATGCCAGTGAAGTGTTTGGGAAAGAATCCTGACGAAGCCCCCAAGCTAGAGTCTGGACTGACCAGGTAAGGTAGAGTGTGTGTGTGTGAGTGTGTAAGTGCTAGGTATATAAACGAACTTCTCTTGAGTGTAGGGAAAACACTTGACTTTACGTGGTCCAAGAACGCTACCTTGAGGAATGCCACTTGTCACTTCGGCTTCTTATGATTTCACACCGTTGACTACAACATTCTGCCTTCTGTTGGTTAGGAAATCTTTGATCCAGTTCAAGGCTTTTTCATGTATTCCAAATGCTGAAATCTTTGCTAGGAGTCTACGGTGTGGTACAGAGTCGAAAGCTTTCTGGTAGTCCATGTATATGATATCAACACTACCTCCCTCATCAGTAATGTCTGTCCAGGTATCCATGACTTCCAACAATTGCGTAATACACGACCTTCCTGGAACAAAGCCATGTTGGTCTTGACTGATCAGTGAATTTTTCTGTAAATGTTCCATTACTTGCTTTTCGAACGATTTTCTCCATTACCTCACAGACTACACAGGTCAGACTTACAGGTCTATAGTTGCTTGGCATCATCTTGCTACATTTCTTGAATATCGGCGTGACATTTGCCCTTTTCCAATCCTTAGGAACTCGACCTGTATCTAAAGACTAACTGAAAAGATATGCCAGTGGTTGAGACAGTTCGCTAGCGGCGCTTGCCAAAATGCTAGGTGGAGCCGGTTTTTCTGCCCCGACCGGCTCCTACCCAGAGTTGAGTTTGCTGCGGACTCAGTTGGGAAGACTGGGACCACACAGTCGAGTTTCATCCACTTAATGGATGCGTTTCTGAGAGTGTTGCTCAAATTTCCTGACCAACACTGCAGGTGTCTGTATCTCTCGGGCCTGGTTGACGCCGGGATATATTATGAAAGGAAGCGTAGAGTACAGCCCTGTCATGTAGTCTCAGACCGAAATGGAAATCCGTAGCATCATCTTAATCATCCTCATTCTCATCGATCAGCATAAAAAAAAAGTCTCAAATTCTGTGGCCCTTCATGCCCTGCTCTCTGGTGACCTCAATTTCGATGTCCTCTCCACGTCTGTGGCCTTGGTTTGGTTCCGTCCGGGCCACCGGTATCGGCGAGTCCATGGGGGCTGTCGTGGACGGACGTGGTGGTGGCGCCCTCCGGAGGGAGAGCTCACTCACGCCGGCTCCGCGACTTAGCAATTATTGTCGTCAGTAGGGGGCTTAGTAGGTGGCGTCCTGCGTATGTTAGATCAGAACAGGCGCCACTGAACACCACTGAAGTGACTCGGCAGCAGTGCAGTCTCTCTCCGTGGGTTGCCTCTTGACGACTGACATTGACTGCTCCCTGTGGATTGCCGATGCGGGGCTGTGGCGGGGCCCACCGGGCTGTGGCTGTGGACGGGGTGTCGGAATGGGCGGCGTGGGTACACTGCCTCTGGGGTGGCGCAGAGGTTGGGACAGCAAAAAAAAAAAAAAAAAAAAATAAATAAATAAAAAAAAATGCTAGGTGGTATACCATCTGGACCTGGGGCTTTGCCGGTTTTAAGAGTTTCGAGCAGTTAAGAACCATTTCAGACTTAATCGTGATATCTGTGAGTGTTTTCTCAAAGTCATATATGGTGGATCTGGGAGTGGTCCGGAGTTTTCTATGGTAAAGACACTTTGAAAGAAATGATTTAATAATTCTGCTTTTCCTTGTCATTCTTGGTCTTTGAACCATCTGCCTTTTTCAGATCTGATATTCCTGGCCTTGATGATGTTTTTGACTTCACGAAGTTCCAAAAGCATTTGGGGTTTGTCTTTGCTTCTTCTGCCACTTTGCGTTCTAAGTTTCTTTGCGCCCTACGACATATCTTTCTTGCTCGGTTATTCTCTGTCTTATAAATCTGGTATTCCTTCTCAGCTTTTGTTTCCTTCCATCTTCTGAAAAGTCTATGCTTTTTCCTGACTGACTTCAGTGTGCCCCTGTCCATCCAGTTCTTTCCTTTCCTGCCTGAGCTGTGTGTTAATGGCGTTGACTTTTCTATTGCATTATAGATGTGGGCTTTGACTTTCTCCCCCATGTTTCATTGGCTGATAAGTTTTCTGTTTCTTTTTCCCACTCAATGGAGGCAAGTTCACTTTTAAGTTTGTCTACATCAGTTTTTTGAAAGTTGTATCTTGGGGCTTGACGAGTGCTTTCAAAAGAGCAGGATAAGTTGATGAGGAGGGACAAATGGTCACTCTTTCCAAGTCCTGCTTCAGTTTTAATTTCATTGCCCATGTCATCTCTATTGGTAAAAATAAGATCCAATGTATTGGCTCTTTGTCCCCGTCTGTGTCTTGTTGGTTCTATCTGGTGGTGCAATAAAAATGCATCCTTGGTTGCTCTCAAAGAAGCTTGTTGCTTGGTGACCAGGTCCTGCATCACTCCTTTCTAAATTCCAGTCAATCTCTGGGAAATTGAAGTCCCCCATTAACAGAACATGAGAAGCCTTGTTGTCTCCTATTTTCAAAATCAAATCGTTTAGATTTTCCGTGTTCTCAGCTGTACTATTTGGGCTTCTGTAAATGAGGCCAATGAGGAGAATGTTCCCGTTCTCTTGTTGGCATTCAACGAATATATGCTCTGAGAAAGTGCTTGCGATTGTATCACATGTTGATGGGCTTGAGCTCACTCCGAACATATAGTGTAATACCTCTGCCTTCTTCATTCAGATTATGAAAAATCTGATAATCGGTCAGTGTTATTTCACACTCTTGTATGACATCCGGAGTCATGAACCGGGTGGAGAGGGACAGCTGGAGAATGGTGTTTTTCGCCGGTGGGCTCTGCAGTCATGAAATACCGGATGCTACTTTAAGGCTGTTATGAGTTGCATCCTGTAGTCTGATTTACCTCTGTTCAAGAGCAGTTATGTCCCTTGATATCTTAAAGGAGTGTCCTGCGCGTGCCTGTACCCATCGTCAACACAGCGCAGGCCTCCAAGGGTGGTACAGGACTGCTCTAAAGGCAGGTGAGGACAGTGCTTCTCTGGGTCCTCCCCAGCACCTTCGGGTGTTTCTTTTTCTTTTCTTCACACTCTTGTATGACATCTGGAGTCATGAACCAGGTGTGGTGGCCCACCCCCTAGAGTGTTAGGAGATAAGGGCCGAAACACTTGCTGAAGGAGGCTTCTCTTCTGAGGACTCTCTGCTGCCACGCTCTCCACGAGTTTCTTTCTACTGATGCATGGGTAAACATTGACTTCCGGGAATAGGCCGGAGGACGTCCAGGAAAGACCGGAGGACACTGGGAAAGACCAGAACCAAAGGCTCTGTGTGCTGGATCCCCACTTTGCCTTCAACATGTGGCTACTAAAAATAAAAGGAAAAGATGCTCCAAGATTCACCGAAAGGGGGAGAGAATGATGAATCCATCGGTGTGCTCAACCAATCACAACTGCAAATCCCAAACGGACTATGACATGGACCAAATGGAATATCTATGTGCCTGTGGAAAGCATTTCGCTACCACCCGTGGCATGAAGATCCACAGAACAAAGATGGGATGTGTGAAGACTCATCTGAATGAGCAACAGCACACTGCATCAGCAGATAAGATGTCGGAAGACCAAGGCCAGGATTTAAACCACAGTGCCAAGGACATCCACGCTGTTGGTTTGGATGAAGAATTTGCACAGGCCCTCGATGCCAGGCGCCTGAAACTCAACCTGCCACGAGCAAACGAGACTGAAGATGGGAGAAACTGGATGCAAAAATCGTCCAAAGACTCGATGCACTGATAGGGAAAAGCACCCTGGAACACAAACTAGCACATATGGGGACATTGTGTATGCCACATGTAGAGACGCCTGTGGAACAAAACTATCCAAAGAGAAAACGCCTCCAAAGAAATCCAGACACCAAGAAGAGATGGACAAGTGGTTATTTCGCGAGTCATTAAGTGGAAAATGAGCATGTCCCAGAGGGCATGGGTTCGAATCCCAGCCATGGCTCGTCCCAAGATGAGAAAAAAAGGGGGCAGCAGAGGGACATCCGGAGTCATGAACCGGTTTCTTTCTACTACTACTGTATCTCTTGGTCTTGGGTTTTACCTCCGTTATACCAATTATGTCTGGTTTATATATTTCAATCAATGCTAACAATTCGGAACGTTTATTCATGAACTGGTCTGTGTTGGTGTATAAACAGATACAATTTTTCCAAAAATTTCCTTTCTGTACAGTATTTGAAAAACTTGAATCGAAAGAGAATGAACTTGAATTTGGAAACATCAGGATTAAAACTATGTACAGTCTTTCCACTATTATTCTTCAGTTCTGTTCTGTGTCGGTTTTTCGCGCTGGGTACTTGCCGACGTTGATTACTTTCCCGTTTTTCCTTATCCAGTGGGCAATTTCGTCCCCCGATGCCCGTGATTCATCCCGTTTTCTTTTCAGTTCCTGGTATAGTGCATCTTCTTCATTTCTCTCCTGTGGAGTTAATTTTTTTCGGATAACTATTCGACTACAGATTTGACTGTCTGTTCCATCTGTCTTTCCCGTTTTCTTCCGTGACCTATGGAACTCTTTTAGTACATCATCTCTGATTGTCTCTGAAGTAAAACTTAATCTCGTTGGCCGTATTCTCTGGGAATCTTTGTTCACTGCCCCTAGACGCGAGACTATACTTCTTTCAGAGACAGGAAGGGAGTGGGGAGGGATGGGGGTAGGGTGACAACACACACACACACACACACACACACACACACACAACGACTTTTAACCAAGTAAGGCGCAGAACACTTTACGTGACTTATGACACTTGAAACGAAAGGAAGAGCGATTCATGAAGACATTGACGACGAGAATCGTCGAGTTCAAACTTCCGGTTAAACGAAAACGAGGACGTTGTCTCGATTGGGTCTTCGAGGTCAGGAGTGTTTACATGGCGGAACTCCTTTAATGGGGAAGGTGGGTGTTCAGTTTCTTGTCACCTGTCCATTTCTTTCTGTCTCAGTTGATGATCTACCCGTTCATTGTCAACCATCGTTAATCACTAGGAAATGGAATTTGGGAAATTGTTCATTTGTATGTTCAAGGAACAGTGCGTGTCGGGAGAGAATGAAGAGCGAGGAAATGTCAAAAGTAGGTCTATCAACTATCCGGATCAGTTTATCTTGAGTGAAACACTTGGATCTGGACAACCTTTCGTTAAGTTGTTCATTTTGATTTTGCTCATTTGTTGCCTCTAATAATGCTGTTTGTTCAGATTAGACTATGTGACATTTTACGTTTATTTGACATTCAATGGATTAGAGAGATAAAATTTGTCAAAAACAACACACACACACACACACGCGCGCGCGCGCGCGCGCGCGCACACACACACACACACACACACACACACACACACACACACACACACACACACACACACACACACACACACACACATGAAGTTAGCAAATTTCATTTCAGCCTGCACAAATTATAAAAGTGAACAATAAGTGGACTGAACTGTTATATAATGCATGCATTCATCTGGAGTGTGCATGCACACAAGCATCCAGCTACACACACACACACACACACACACACACACACACACACACACACACACACACACACACACACACACAGTGACACACACACACACACACATGCTCATTCACTCTCACTTGCTCACTCACTCGTCACACACACACACACACACACACACACACACACACACACACACACATACACTCACACACTGTGTGATACACACTCTCACTTACTCATTTGTTTACTCATTCTTACTAGTTACAGCACATACACACAACACATGCTTACATGCATGCATGCACACACAATGTATACACCACCACTACCCCCACACCCCCTCCCCCCCACGCACGCATGTGCTGTGCAGTAACTAAGAAGTATAAATGTCTTTGCTACATGTAAAACTCTCTCTCTTCTCTCTCACTTTGTCTTTCTGTCTCTGTCTGTATGTCAGTCTGTCTGTTTCCCTCTGTCTCTTAGTCTGTAGGGATCTCTCTATCTCAGTAGTCAGTACCCTCTTGGGTGTATGGGTGTCAGGGAGGGGTAGTTCCTCTGATGGAGGAACATGTAGTACTCTTTGGAGTAGTTCGTCCACTTTGGCTCCCACCTGACAATCAACTCTCACCTGTGGCACCCTGTAGCTGATTGCATGCATGTGAGCATGTACACACATGTGACACATAATTTTCATGTCATCTAGTAATAGGTTAATAGTGAAAGTCCTACACGTTTGTAGTCCTTTCTTCACAACTGTATGGATGTGAAACATGGACCCTGTATCGAAAGCATATCAAGCAGGTAGAACAGTTCCATATATGATCACTGCTGCGCATGATTATGGGCATTCGCTGGCAGGACAAAGTCAGAAACCAAGAGGTGTTTTACAAAGCTGGCTTGACAAGCATTGAGTCAATATTGCTGAGTGCTCAGCTACACTGGACTGGGCACATCATCAGAATGGACGACAGCCATGTCCTGAGACACCTGATGTATGGTAAGTAAGCTCAGACAAACTGAGTCTTATACAAAGATACCCTTAAGAGCAATCTCAGATGGTGCAGCATCCAGCCTTGCAGGCTCGAAACCCTAGCTGCTGACCGATCATCTTGGAGGTTCCTACAACCCTCAAAACAACAGCTGTCTCCGAAGAGGACAGAAGACTGCATCTTGCTGCTGAAAGGAAGACAACACAGGGCTTTGTCCTCCTCAGTCACAGACTCAGACCATCGATGTGTCATCTGTGGGTGCCTGTGTACTTCCAGCTTTGGGCTGCAGAGTCACATGCGCAGTCATCGTCATCACTGAGTACAGAGAGACCATCGTCTTTGTCAGGTCCTGGCGGACTACTGCTGACCAAGTCAGTACCCTCCCTTTGTGGAAAATAAAAGCAAAATAACTCATGATGATGGCTACTTTGTACAATAAAGAAGAAAAGACATAGACACACAACTGGTATGATCACTGTTATAGTCAAACCCTCAGGCTATTACTTTCGCGTAGTGATGTTGATAGTGACTCATACTCACATACACATACATGCACACCACCCGTGCATGAATGTGCAAACATATGCACACACACTCTCCCCCTTCCCCGCCCCATTCTCTATCTCTCTCTCTGTCTCACACACATACACACACACACACACACACACACACACACACACACACACACACACACACACACACACACACACAAATACTTGGACCAGTTGTCACTTTCTGGCGCATAATTTTCATGTCATCTAATAATAGATTAATGAGAGTAATTAATAACATGCACTGGCACTGTACCTGCATGCAAGATCAGACACGTGCCTGAGCACATACCTGCTTGCACATACACAAATGCATTTATGTGCATGTGCACACACGAACACACATACATACACATTTTCATGATAAGCCCACACACAAAAAGGTTATGCATTTTATTCATTCAAAACATTTCACTGGTAGTATGCAAAATTTCCTTAGAAAGAGAAAAAAAAAAGGATATTCCAACATGAATGGATGAAAGTCCCCCTAGTACTACTGTGGAGCTTTCTCCCACCTCCCCCAGATGACGCTACTCCCTTCTCCCTTTCCCCCATACCTTTTCAGGCCTCTCTTTTCCTTTCTCCTTTCATACTGCGATCCTAGAAAGTTCTGTCGCAGGCAGCATGTAAACAACCAAAAGTTATAAGCTAAGATGATAAAATGAAAGCATGGTTTATTGAAGTTTGGGGTACAAATAAGCAAATTCAACCTCAGTAAGCTAACAAAATAACCAAAAAGCCTTACCATAATTAGAATAGCAGCTGAACAGTCAGTGAAAAGATGATTAGCACCTCTGCTGCTTTTATCATCGTTACTGTGAAAAAAAAATTATAATACATACAATTTCTGATTAGTTACACCTTGTCACATCAATATGAGTTGGATGAAAATGTAGATGATGTTAATGATGTAGAAAATGTTAATGAGAGAAGAGAAGTGGTACCATTACAAGAATGATTTGAAAAGGGAATTGTAGAGCAGATAATACAGGTTCCTCCAAACGGAGAATATGGATACAGCCCTTTAAGAAATTATCTCTCAGTTCAGAGAAATTGGTGAAAGAGGGTGAAAAAATAGTAAGTCCTTCTGAAGAATAATTGGGGGGAAAAGCGAGCAAGGGGAATAACATTGGCAAGTCTGTTGTTCAGAAAGTTTTCTGGCATATCCCATATAGGAGATGCAATGTTCATGTAGATGGAAACTTTCAGGTGTCATAACAAATACACAAAGTACATTACATATGTTGAATGCAGCCTTTTGTTGAAAAATAGCTGGTTGTGGTAATATACCAAGACAATTTTATGACAAAATTCTGAAAAGACAGAAGACTGTCTCCACAGGAAAACAAAATCAGCTTTAAAAAAGGAAAGAAAAAATTAACAGATGGAGCTGGTTTAGGTGATCACTCAGTACTCCACAGCATCTCAAACTGTGTATCAACCAGTACAGATCTGAGGTTTCAGCTCAGAGTGCAACACACTGTTGGAACTTTGCGCTCACAAAATCAGGAAGTTTGTTTTGATGTAGGGATTGGTGCTGGCAGTGGCCACCAGATGAGGGAGCTTTCACACTGTTTATTGTGTGTCTGGGAGGAGTGGAAGTGTAAGGGTTCCTTCAGTCTCACTTGTCAGCCTTCAATTCAAACACTCTATGCCATGATGGTAGGCTCAAGGCTGATATATGTATCATTTCTGTCCAGGGATCACTTCATCATTTTTTTCTTAAAAGAGAATTGTTAGTCTTAATTAACTATTTAAGTAGTGATGTTGTGTATTCACGACAGGTAACAGAAAATAGACATCTGTGCAGCAGGGTTGATCTGATGACAATGATTGCTGTTGAGTTTGTGTTGTTTGGTCTGTAAGTAATGAAAATAGGACAAAACAAGACAATAATGATAACTCAACTTTTTACAACAGCAGCAAAAGCAACACAAAAAGATACAATAGAATTCAATGTTTCCAGGATGCTTTCAGAAACACCCAAATCCCATTCACCCATCCCTCACTCCCCTTCCAATCTCCAACCCCACCTTCCTTCCCATGCTGAATTCCTAATTTGCCATTTTCAAAGTGACTGATTTCTTCCCCCAGATGGAAAACTTTGGGGTATTTGAAGGGCTGCAAAGAGCTTATGGTGAAACTTGTTTGTTCAGATCTTTGAAGTGGTAGGGACCTATCCCACAGACTTGTCTGTTTCTTGCCCATTGTAGAAAACAGTTTTATTCCAGACCTCTTCCTGCAGAAGGAGTTTCAGAGCTCTTTTAGTCCCTACCATTTTGGTCAGAGGAATTATGGATGTGTACCAATGGATTGACCCAGGGTGTAACTTGCCAAGATTTGAGTGAAATACTGTGGATGTGTTTTATTTGTCAGCATTTGTTAATAACTGTGGGGTATTAAAGATTTGAGTGGAGTACTGTTGATGTGTTTTATTTGTCAGCATTTGTTAATAACTGTGGGGTATTAGTGCAGTGGTATAAAGTGAACCTTCTCATTTGTCCCAAGATGAACGTCTCCAGCGGTGGTAGCAGTTGTCCCTTGGACATCCTGTCATTTCTTGTGATTTCATAACAGTGAATTACATTTATCACACATGGCTGTAGTTTAAAAGAGCCTTTCCCCTGCTCTGACAGGTCTTTTCAGGTGAATTTTGTGTAATTGTTTGTTGAGGGTTGTTATGCCTGACCAGCTTTCAACATAGAATATTGTCTGGAAGGAAGCGAAATTCTTTTCCATGAATGAATGTGGACTTTGATTTTGTTTTTTAAGTTGGTAAGTGTTCTGCAGTTAAAACAGAGTTTGGTAATGAATTCCTAAGATTGATAACATCTTTAGTAAAGTACATATACAAAGTTTTGACAAAGACTTCTATTTATATATCTTTCAGTGACTGACATGAAAACAGGGTGCTTTTGACATCGTGATAAGAACTTAGAAGTTAAAAGTCGTTATCATATTACGTCTTGTTATTCAGGGCTGTTATGATGAATCTGATGACAAAAGACCTGTGCAAATGCAGCCTCTCAACCAGAAGAACATCATGACAAATGAAGAAGTGAAGATGGGTTTGATTCCTTTATGCCACCATGCAGACTGTTCATGTTTTTAGCCACCCATGGAGCTCATTTAGTGATCAGCAAGTCATGTGTTCAACCCCTCGCCCTTCCTAACTCATGAATGATTATGACATTTCCCATCTCCTCTTTCTCATAAGAAGGTTACTTTTCTTTCTTTTTCTTTTTTTTCTAACCCATTATTTCCTCCGTTGGTCAGTTCATAACATCTCACAGGTGGTCCCTGAGTTTCTTGTCAGGAATTGTAAAAGTCTTTCAATGTGGCATTGAGTGCATTAAGACTTACCAGGTGCCTCACATTGCTCGACACATTGATGGATCTGGATTGAAATACTTCCTTCATGAACGTGGTAATGAGTAATAAATGACTCCATCAGTGTAAACCGATATACATGCAGTTGGTATTTGTGGAGTTTCACCTGCATTAGTCCTGTAATGTGTGGGTTAGTCACCTGTGAAGGGGTGGCCTACCAAACCATGAGAAGGAAACAAATCGTGGAGGAATGGTGGAGTCTTGCTTGCTTAACCGAGCGGTAATAAAGTGTAGTGAAGTGAAAAGACTCCCCT
>JADBJO010001611.1:105000-115000 GCA_016801955.1 Conus betulinus
TGGCTAGCCAGCATTGGTAGTTTTCTTTTCTTTTCTTTCTTTTTTTTTTTTTTTAACCTTCCAGGAAGCCTCGAAATGTCTTAGTACCGTCTGTGCCTAGATCCTCCATTGTTGAAAGTAAGGCTTGTCGTGCGAGAGAGCTATGCAGCTGTCACGGTTAAATCTCCGGCTCAAGTCAGTGTCGACGTCCTCACGGCGTGGGCGAGAGCCGTGTGTGTGGCAGCCGTTGGGGTCGGGAGGACATTGGGACTGAGGCGACACACGTGTTTAGGACCTGAAGGAAGGGAGGAGTTCAGTGTGTTGAGCTGGGGGGGAGGAGTTGTGCTCGACGGGACCTTGTTTCTTGTTCACAGGTGAACGCCAGCGTTTGATTCATAGGCGATAAAGTTTGTGTGTGTTTTGTATCTGAACGCCCCCCTCCACCCCCCCCCCCCCTCCCCCCGCCCGTTCCCATCGTTTTTATAAAAACAACATATCGTCATAAAAATTTTCAGATTGGAGTCAGCAATAGCATTTGATCGTTCGCCAATGTCTGTGCTAAACGAAGAGTGGTAGCGATCCTGCTGCAACACTTGCACGTTTTTTTGTTTGTTTTAGTTTTGCATGCTTTTTTTTCCCGCTCCCCCCCCCCCCCCCCCCCCCCCCCCCCCCCCCTCTCTCTCTCTCTCTCTTATAGAAATCCCGAGTGACAGGACTTCATACCTGCTAATCGAAGTGATCAAACCTACCGCTTTCCTTCACCCCAGCCCACCTGAACCTTATTTTTTCAGGTTTTGTGTGGCACAGAGGAGGTGGAGTGGGGTTTGTGTGTGTCAAAATGTGGACGCACTGCACAAGTTCATTTTTCATGTATTTAACCACACAAACCAACCTCTCTCTCTCTCTCTCTCTCTCTCTCTCTCTCTCTCTCAAATAAATATGACACTGTATACGTTCTAGTTGTGTCGTGAGGATTGGTAGAGGATACCGGGTCAAAATTGGGTCACATACCCTGTGCTACTGGGATAGCCGGTAGATGGCCCCGCCCCTGTTCTGAAACACAAACGCATTTTGACACATGTTGTAATCATGTGCGTATGTTCCGAGAGGGAAAGCTGGGAATGTTTGCTAGAGAACTGGAATTTTGAGGATCGTAGGGTCACCATCTGTCATTGAACAGCAATGATTTCATTGATGGCAGGTTTAGTCAATTCTGGATATGTACATGTGTGTAGGTAAGTTTTGCGAGCGAGCGCGCGCGTGTGTGTGTGAGCGCGCGCGCGCTCGTGCGCGCGCACGCGCGTGTGTGTTTATGTATGGGCGTGTGTGTGTGTTGTTGTTGTTGATGTTCTACAGCTATTTTGGGCATCAGTTCTTTTTTCTAGTCTGCTTGAGAAACTAAAACTGTGTTTTACCTATTATCACAGCTCAAGTCAGTAAAGATAACACATCCAGACACAACACAACACACACACACACACACTCACAGCGCATGCGCGCTATAAGTAGATTGTATTCCCTGTGACTGCAGCTAAGCGCCGTTTCAAAGGAAGCTACTACAGATGCTAAGACTGAACTTGGAAGTACAGGCGCTCGATGGAATGCTTTACTCTGATGACGTCACAAAGTAACTGTGACCTCTCTGGCCGCAACCATCTTGTTCTCATCCAGCGTGAACTGTTGTGTTAGCAGTGTGTATGAGTGAGGAAGCCATTCCCCCCAGTTTTGCCTAGTATTTCAGTCTGTTGTGGTTTGTTTAGTTTGGATGCATAGGCCTACCTGTGACAGAGAGGTGGGGATGGGGAGGCAATATGAGGTGGATGGGAAATGTATTATGTCAGTCCTCAGTGATTTATTAATCAAGGTTAATTTCTGAAGGTTTCAGGTCCCTCATTGATTCATCAATCAGCACGTCCCAAGACCGTCATTTGACACCGAATAGGACATTCCCGAGAGCATTTTGCACTGATTTGTACATCTCGAAGGCACTCACACTTTGTATGACTAATACAACCAAGTCATTTTGTTTGTAATTGGCTGTTAAATTCCAAAGACACGTTATTTTGTATTGAGTCAGTGAATGGTAAATTTCTAAAGAAGCTGTTTTTTGCAGACTCTTACATTTCAAAGGCGGCCATTTTGTATTGGCTGGGTGTATTCCAAAGACAGCCATTTTATAATGTGTGGTGTATTCCAAAGACAGCCATTTTGTATTGATTGATGCATTCCAAAGGTAGCCAGATTGTATTGATTGCTACATTCCCAAAGACAGCCATTTTGTGTTTAATGGTGCATTCCAAAGCCTCAATATTTTGTATCGACTGGTGCATTCCAAACGCAGCCAGTTTTGTATTGACTAGCTCATTCTAAAGGCAGACTTTCTGTATCGACTGGTGCATTCCAAAAGCAGCCAGTTTTGTATTGACTAGCTCATTCTAAAGGCAGACTTTCTGTATTGACTGGTGCATTCGAAAGGGAGCCATTTTGTAATGACTGACACACACTTCAAAGACAACTCATTTTGTTTTGACAACACATTCGAAAGACATACATTTTGCATTCACATGTACCTGCCTAAGGCAGCCATATTGTATGGACTGATGCATTCTAAAGACAGTCAGTTTATGTAGGCAGTCCTCAAAAAGAAAGAAAGAAAGTGGCGCATTCTAAGGAATGTCATTGTGTACTGGGATTGAAGCATAGGAAAATATTACAAGAGTGTAAAAAATTTCATTGCTTGTCTGTGATGCATAACGGTTGAAATGTCAAAAGGTTTTGTTATTTTTCTCTTTTTCTTTCTTTTTTTTTTTTTTTTTTTTTTTTTGTTGTTCTTTTTCTTTTTTGCTCTTTTTTTTTTGTCTGTGCTCACATTGAACCCAGAAGGATTTCAAACGTCGGCGAGTTGCTGTCCGTAAAAAATTATCCCCCCCCCCCCCCCCCCCCCCCCCCCCTCTGTTTTTAGAAGCTGGGTTATACAGTCTGCCGCCCGTAGGGCGAACACTTAGTGTCAATCACTCTGCAAGAGAGCCAGCTGGATGGGGCCACGTAACCGTGTTTTGTATGGGCCAGTGAAAAGCCGGCGAAAATGGACGTTTTACTGAAACCTTTGGCGCAGGGAAAAAACCCTGCTGATGTCCTCGCTCCATGCATCATGTGTGTGTGTGTGTGTGTGTGAGAGAGAGAGAGAGAGAGAGAGGCTGGCTGAGAAGAAAGTCCAGCAAAACATTAACAGG
The DNA here is from genome assembly GCA_016801955.1 of Conus betulinus. Classification (NCBI taxonomy): domain Eukaryota; kingdom Metazoa; phylum Mollusca; class Gastropoda; order Neogastropoda; family Conidae; genus Conus; species Conus betulinus. The sequence goes on from JADBJO010001611.1 coordinate 108,213, forward strand.
GCTGACATCGATTGTTCGACAGGACTTGAAAGCGGTTTATTTGTTCCGGTGTCGCACACAATTCAAAACTGCACTTTGACCACATACACTCACACACGCGCACACTCACGCGTGCGCATAGAGACAAACACACAGGCCTATTTGCTTGGAGATGAGAGCCATCCCAGTACTTTTTGTCCTGTCCTAGTAATGTCCTGACTTAGTAAGACAGTCATCCAGTACTTTTTTGTTCTGTCCTAGCAGAGTCAGACAGTCATCAACTGTGTTATAACCGAACCTTACGCATCGGCTGAAGTTCTTACCCGATTAATTAAAGTAATAAATGACTTCAGCTGTAAGAAGTCTCGCTAGGCCTGCTGTGGAGAGAAGGTGGGAGAGGGGTGTCGTTGTAGTTCTCTGGCACGCCCAATACTTATATATGCAACCCGGGTTTCAACTAGAACAGTCTTTCATCCCCCCACCCCCATATCTTCCTCTTACACCTCCTCCTCCTCCTCACTCTGACTTGGCTTGTAGATTACTGTCTCCTTGCCTTGTTGAGGCCGCGAGAAAGGGTGAATTACACACACACACACACACACACACACACAAAACATGTTGGGCCGTCACGTACTGCGCCTAGTGTGCCACGTAATCTGGGGTTCATCACCCCTTCAAAACCGTGTCTGGCTGCCTGCCTCTTTTCTCACTCGTTTTGCAAATGCGCACACCTACACCTACACACACACACACACACACACACACACACACTCGGTGGCGCACGCACACATACACATAGGCCTGTCTGCATGGTTGAGGAAGGTTGAACCAAGGACATCATTCCAGAAACACACAAAAATCTTCGCTTTTGCTTTGAGAAGCTGATTATTGCAGCATAACCTTTACCTACTATGCCTCCTGCAGCGTGGTACGTAATGTGTATTGTCTGTGCCAGGGATCTAGTCCGAACACTGATGTTGTTCTTTTGTTGACAAGATTGTTGACAAGATCGTGGCCCATCAATCGTTGTCTTTCGTTATCCTGTCACTCACTCGCTTTCTCCACCCCTTAGCATTAAAGGTTTACTTCTAAATTAAGATCGCTATCAAATAGCATGGATATGCAGGACTGAATGAACCAGTACTCCACCATCCACCCTCCCCTCACTTTGTGCGTATGCCAGTGTCCCCCAAACCCATCTCTCTCTCTCTCTCTCTCTCTCTCTCTCTCTCTCTCTCTCTCTCTCTCTCTCTTCCCCACCCTCCTCTGACCTCTCTCTCTCTGTAGTTTTGTTTGTTTGTAAGTTTCCTTCTGTTTTACCATCCCCCATCTCATTAGTGCTTTTATGAATAGTTTGCTTATCATTGTAGAATTAGATTACCATGTTGCTATGTTGAATTGTCAGTATGAATGGTATGTGCTGAAATAATGTATGCATGACAAGGACAGATTGTAAGACTAGGCTTTGGCCTAAAATCTCCATCCTTGTGTATTAAAGATCAGTCAATCGATCAGTCTCTCTCTCTCCCTCTCTCTCTCTCTCTCTCTCTCTCTCTCTCTTTCGCCACCACTCCCCACCTCCCTCTTATCTCCCCCTCCCCCCTCTGTCTGCCCTCACTCCCCTGTCCTCCCTACGGCTTTCTGTCTTGAAGGGGGCTTCTCTTCTGAGGACTCTGCTGCCACGCTCTCCACGAGTTTCTTTCTACTGATGCATGGGTAAACCATTGACTTCCGGGAATAGGCCGAAACCAGAGGACACTGGGAAGGACCAGAACAAGGGCTGTGTGGGCTGGCTCCCCACTTTTGCCTTCAACATGTGGCTACTAAAACCCAAAGAAAAGATGCTCCCAGGATTCACCGAAAGGGGAGAGAATGATGAATCCATCGGTGCTCAACCAATCATGACTGCAAATCCCAAAACAGACTATGAACATGGACCAAATGGAATATCCACGTGTCTGTGGAAAGCGTTTCGCTACCACCTGTGGCATGAAGATCCACAGAACAAAGATGGGATGTGTGAAGACTCATCTGAATGAGCAGCAGCGCACTGCATCAGCAGATAAGATGTCGGAAGACCAAGGCCAGGATTTAAACCACAGTGCCAAGGACATCACGCTGTTGGTTTGGATGAAGAATTTGCACAGGCCCTCGATGCCAGTGCCTGAAACTCAACCTGCCACGAGCAAACGAGACTGAAGATTGGGAGAAACTGGATGCAAAAATCGTCCAAAGACTCGATGCACTGATAGGGAAAAGCACCCTGGAACACAAACTAGCCACATATGGGGACATTGTGTATGCCACATGTAGAGACGCCTGTGGAACAAAACTACCCAAAGAGAAAAACGCCTCCGAAGAAATCCAGACACCAAGAAGAGATGGACAAGATCAGGGTCCAAAGCAAAAACCTCAAGAAGCAAATGAAGACTGCACTGCCAGCTGAAAAACAAGGCTTGGAAAAACTCTGGGAAGACCTGAAAGCAAAAACACAGCGCCCTCAGCAAAGCGGAATCTACGAGGAAGAGGAGAGCAAAAGAAGAAGACACAAGAGCGCTTTTTCAAAGACCCCTTCCAGTTTGCCAGAACTCTGTTTGAGCAGCCAAAATCTGGGACCCTAAGTGTGGACAAAGGAGTTCTTGAGCAGCATCTGAGGAAAACATACTCTGACTCACAGAGCAAAGCACCACTCGACATTCAAAGTCTGGTGTGGCCAACCAACCCTGAGGAACAGTTCAATGACAAGCCTCCAACGTTGGCAGAAATAAAGAAGGTGGTCGACAAAGCCAGAACCAAATCATCACCAGGGCCAAACGGAATACCTTACCAGCTGTACAAGAAATGTCCCAAGGTGCTGGAGTGGCGCCACAGGCTCTGCGATCAGCTTGGAGAAACCAGAAGATCAGCAGCCAGTGGATGACGGCAGATGGTGTGTACATCCCCAAAGAGCAAAACTCAAGTGACATCAGCCAGTTCAGGCCAATATCACCACTGAATGTTGAAGGGAAAATCTTCTTCTCTGTCATGGCAGCAAGGCTGACCAAGTACCTCATGGAAAACAAGTTTTTTTTGGATGTGTCAGTCCAGAAAGGTGGCATCCCAGGCATGGCTGGCTGTGTAGAACACGCCACAATGATCTGGGATGCAATCCAAAGAGCAAAAACAGAAAAGAGAGACCTGGACGTAGTGTGGCTTGATCTGGCAAACGCATATGGATCTGTACCGCATGAGATGATACAGTTGGCTCTTGAGATGTACGATGTGCCAAAGAACATCTGTGACATGCTCAAGAAGTACTTCAATGGCTTTTCAATGTGGTTCTCTACCAAGGAGTACACAACAGATTGGATCAACTTGGAAGTGGGCGTTGCAATGGGCTGTGCAATTTCCCCAATACTGTTCATGTTGGCAGTGGAAGTCATTTGAAAGCAGCAACAAGCAGTGCAAGACAAACAGACCTTGGTGATGCATACAAGATGCCCCCCCTCTCAAGGCCTTCATGGATGACACTACAGTGATTTCATCCAGAGAAGACGAGACACGTCATGTGCTGGAGAGGCTGGATGACATAGTTGCCTCATCCAGAATGAAGTTCAAGCCAAAGAAATCACGGAGTCTCTCACTGAGGAAAGGAAAAAGTGGCCGAATCTGTGGTCTTCAGTGTTGCCAACCAGGCCATTCCAACAGACACAGAAGAGCCAGTCAATAGCCGTGGAAGATGGTATGATGATACACTGAAAGACCACAAACAGCAAAAGAAACCAAACAGATGTCGGAAAAAGGCTTGGAGACCATTGACCAGTGTGGGCTCCCAGGCAAATACAAGGTCTGGTGTCTGCAATTCATGCTGATACCAAAGCTCCTATGGCCTTTGATGATATATGACATCTGCACCAGCATAGTGGAGGCAATGGAATCCAAAATCAACAAGTTCACGAGGAAATGGCTTGGTGTCCCACCCTGTCTGATTGATGTAGCGCTGTACTGTTGCCAAGCAAAGCTGAAATTACCACTGAAATCCATCCTGGAGGAATACAAAGCAGGGAAGATCAGACTTCAAAGCATGCTGGAGGACTCAGGAGACATGGTGGTAGAAGCAATCAAGCCCCAGCTGAAGACAGGCAGAAAATGGAAAGTTCAAGAGGCGATGGATTCTGTGAAAGAAAGTCTCAAGATCAGAGAATAACATGACACACACAGACCAACAGACAAGGACTGTGAGTGACCCAACCTGAATGGTGGTCAGAGGCCAAAGGAAAAGCCAAAAAAGACATGATGATTCAGGAGACGAGAAAAGAAGAAGACCAAAAAAGACCCAAAAAGCAGTCCAGCAGAGCCAGCAAGGGCAGTGAACAACATGGGAGAATGCACTCCAAAGAAGTCTCACTTGGAATGACATTTGGCACATGGCCCCTCTCAGGATCAGCTTCATTCTCAGATCTGCATATGACTTTCTGCCCTCAAATGCAAACCTGGTGAAGTGGGGAAAAACAGATGATCCTTCATGCCCCCTCTGCCATGAAAAACAAACAGTGGAGCATGTCTAAGCTCATGTAAAGTAGCCCTGGCTCAAGGAAGGTACACATGAAGGCACAACCAAGTGCTCAAAGAGATTGCACAAGTAGTCTGGGCTAGTACCATCACCACAAAAGGGAAAATCAGGACTCCAAAAGCACCCGCAACATTCTTCACGGCAGGAGACAGCGAATCATGGCCAAGAACAACAGTGCCACTTGGAACATGCAGGCAGAGTCTGCTGGACGGGGCAGATAACTGGGAGTGCACTGCAGACCTCCCAGAATGGAAGAGTCACCCAGAGAGATCATCAGCAAGAGTGGCATGAGACCAGACATAGTAATCCACTCTCAGTCAACCAAGCAGCTGATCATGATCGAGCTCACGGTGCCATATGAGAACAGAATGGAGGCAGCTCAATCTACAAGACTGTAAAAGTATGCTGATCTGGCAAACAGCCTGAGAGAGAAGGCTATCAGGTCAAAGTCCTCACTGCAGAAATTGGAGCTATGGGGTTTGTAGGAACGTCTGCATAGAGCCTCATGAAACAGCTCTCAGTTGCAGGGAGGGAAAAAACCAGAGCCCTGAAAGCAATGCAGCAGCAGCAGAGAGGTGTTGAAGTTGGATCTGGTCAAGGAGGAACAAAAGTGAACTTCATAAGGCTTAACATTCCTACAAATATGAGGTGTCCCAGTGGCTCAGTGGTTAGTGCGCGAGTCATTAAGTGGAAAATGAGCATGTCCAGAGGGTCATGGGTTCGAATCCCAGCCATGGCTCATCCCAAGATGGGAAAAAAAAAAAGGGGCAGCAGAGGGACATCCGAGTCATGAATAGGGTGTGGCCCAACCCCCCTAGAGTGTCAAGAGATAAGGGCCGAAACAATTGCTTGAAGGGGGCTTCTCTTCTGAGGACTCGCTGCTGCCATGCTCTCCACAAGTTTCTTGCTACTACTTCCATTCGCTACTTCTCACTCCTTTTCCGCCCCCTTCCCGTTCCTCACCACCCTACCCAATCTTTTGCCAATTATACAGGAAAATCTGGGTATTCCAAAAAAAAGGGGGCTGCCAGACAGTCAGGGGTGCCTGCAGCGTGTCAAGTGTTTGGTAGGCTACTGGCAGTAATGAAGGAGGGGGATGGGGGGAGGAGGAGGGAGTGACGACTGCACTCTACGCCAATCACAGCACTTGATGGTAGCCTAACAGTACATAGAATGATGATGGTAGCCTAACAGTGCATAGAATGATGATGGTAGCCTAACAGTAGCATAGAATGATGATGGTAGCCCTAAGTGCATAGAATGATGATGGTAGCCTAAACAGTGCATAGAATGATGATGGTAGCCTAACGGTACATAGGACGATGATAGTAGCCTAACGCGCGACACAATGATGATGCTAGCTTAACGGTACATAACACGATGATGGTAGCCTAACGGTACATAACATGATGATGGTAGCCTAACGCGACATAAACATGATGATGGTAGCCTAACGGTACATAACACGATGATGGTAGCCTAACGGTACATAACACGATGATGGTAGCCTAACGGTACATATAATGATGATGGTAGCCTAACGGTACATAACACGATGATGGTAGCCCTAACGCGTACATAACACGATGATGGTAGCCTAACGGTACATAACACGATGATGGTAGCCTAACGGTACATAAACGATGATGGTAGCCTAACGGTACATAACACGATGATGGTAGCCCTAACAGTACATAGAATGATGATGGTAGCCTAACGGTACATAGAACGATGATGGTAGCCTAACGGTACATAGAACAGTGATGGTAGCCTAATGGTACATAGAACGATGATGGTAGCCTAACGGTACATAGAATGATGATGGTAGCCTAACGGCACATAACACGATGATGGTAGCCTAATGGTACATAACACAATGATGGTAGCCTAATGGTACATAGAACGATGATGGTAGCCTAAAGGTACATAGAATGATGATGGTAGCCTAACGGTACATACACGATGATGGTAGCCTAACGGCACATAACACGATGATGGTAGCCTAATGGTACATAGAACAATGATGGTAGCCTAATGGTACATAGAACGATGATGGTAGCCTAACGGTACATAACACGATGATGGTAGCCTAACGGTACATAACACGATGATGGTAGCCCAACGGTACATAACACGATGATGGTAGCCTAACGGTACATAACACAATGATGGTAGCCTAATGGTACATAGAACAATGATGGTAGCCTAATGGTACATAGAATGATGATGGTAGCCTAAATGGTACATAGAACAATGA
>JADBJO010001611.1:125000-180000 GCA_016801955.1 Conus betulinus
TGTGTCGTGACAGCTTGATTGTCCTCTGTGAACTATGGTGGATTGTGTCATGACAGCTTGATTGCCCTCTGTGAACTATGGTGGATTGTGTCATGACAGCTTGATTGCCATCTGTGAACTGTGGTGGATTGTGTCATGGCAGCTTGATTGCCCTCTGTGAACTATGGTGGATTGTGTCATGACAGCTTGATTGTCCTCTGAACTGTGATGGATTGTGTCATGACAGTTTGATTGCCCTCTATGAATTATGGTGGATTGTGTCATGACAGCTTGCTAGCCCTCTGTGAACAATGGCGGATTGTGTCATGACAGCTTGATTGCCTTCTGTCAACAATGGTGGATTGTGACAGCTTGATTGCCGTCTATGAATTATGGTGGATCATGACAGCTTTATTGCCCTCTGTGAACTGTGGTGGATTGTGTGTCATGACAGCTTTATTGCCCTCTGTGAACTATGGTGGATTGTGTCATGACGGATTGATTGTCCTCTGTGAACTATGGTGGATTGTGTCATGACAGCTTGATTGCCCTCTGTGAACTATGGTGGATTGTATCATGACAGTTTGATTGCCCTCTATGAACTATGGTGGATTGTGTCATGACAGCTTGATTGTCCTCTGTGAACTATGGTGGATTGTGTCATGGCAGCTTGATTGTCCTCTGTGAACTATGGTGGATTGTATCATGACAGTTTGATTGCTGTCTGTGAACTATGGTGGATTGTGTCATGACAGCTTGATTGCCTTCTGTGAACTATGGTGGATTGTGTCATGACAGCGTGATAGCCCTCTGTGAACAATGGTTGGGTCTGTGACAGGGCCAGACTGGATCCTGCTTTTTTGGGGAGGGGGAAGTTGAATGAGTGGCATGCGAATAACGTCACTGGCAGGACAAGGATGAAAGTAGGGTGGGGGTGGGGGGGGGGTGGGGGGTAGAACGGGAATGAGTGGCATGCCAATAACGTCACTGGCAGGACATTAAAGATGAAAAGGATGAAAGTGGGTGGGGGTGGGGGGGGGGGGGGGGGGGGGTAGAACGGGAATGAGTGGATGCCAATAACGTTAATGGCAGGACATAAAAGATGAAAAGGATGAAAAATAAAAACTTTGATAAATTGTAATTTGATTCAACATACTGGTAACGTGAGTGTGTTATGTAAAAGACCACAGAGCATTGTTGAAATGACATAGCTAAGGCAGATTAAGTCAAGTCTCCAAGCTTCTGCAGACAGGGCATTAAGAAATTGCTCTCTCTCTCATCCTCTCTCTCTCTCTCTCTCTCTGTGAGTATCTCTCTCTGTGTCTGTCTGTCTGTTCTATTTGTCTGTCTCTCTCTGCCTGACTGCCTCTCTCTCTCTCTCTCTCTCTCTCTCTCTCTCTCTCTCTCTCTCTCTCTCTCTCTCCATCCCCACCCCTACCCCCTGACTCGTGCAGCTCTTGTATGTTTTGCACTTGACATATATTTCACCTAGATGAAACGATACCTTGACATTCACAGGATATGAGATGCTGGTGACATTTTATTTTCTTTGTGTTTTCTTTAGACTGCTACAGTGAGTAAGCATTAATGGGTAGGGAGGATTTGGAAATGAGCACAAGAAAATCCCTTGGTCTTTTGAAATTCTTGTGTTTTAATATTCGATGCTCGTTGTTTGCTCATTTAATTAAGAAAAGTTAGTTTAGTTTTGTGAGCTCTCACGATTTTTTTTTTCTCCATGTCAGTTGTATGTTTCTGATTTGTCACATGTTTTGATATAATCTTTGTATTACTATGTCAGTTGTATGTTTTGACATAATCTTTGTATACCCATGTCAAGTGCATGTTTCTGATTTGTGGCATGTTTTGATATAATATTTGTATGACCATGTCAGTTGTATGTTTTAATATAATCTTTGTATGACTGTGTCAGTTGTATGTTTTGATATAATCTTTGTATGACCGTGTCAGATGTATGTTTTGATATAATCTTTGTATGACCATGTCAGCTGTATGTTTTGATATAATCTTTGTATTACCATATCGCAAAACTGATAGGACACCTGGAAAATCACAGATCTTGCCAAGGTCAAACAAATCATAGAGCCATCATTGCAAAGTTTGTGATGGTCTGATTATCATTGTGAACAGATTCTGGATCTGCTGTCTGATGCAGATTGGTGCTCAGGGATCAGCATAAAAAATTCAGTGGCTGTGTTACTTTTCCATAATATTTTATTAAAATTTAATGGATTTATCCAGGGGTTACATCCAATCAAGTTGCATTAAAATTAGTTCTGTAGGTGTTATGTACCTTTGCTGGATGGAGCATGGATCTGCCTTGGATCTTAATCTGCACCACAGATCCATGTTAGCATTGTATCTTGGCCCACACAGTCCAGTGTTAGTGTTCATCAAGTGTTAGTAAAGTATTGTATTGTATCTTGGGCCACAATCCATGTGTTCATCAAGTGTTAGTAAATGCATTGTATCTTGGGCCACTCTCTGTCTGTTCATCAAGTGTTAGTAAAGCATTGTATCTTGGGCCACACTCCGTCTGTTCATCAAGTGTTAGTAAGCATTGTATCTTGGGGCACAGTCTGTCTGTTCATCAGTCCAGTGTTAGTAAAGCATTGTATCTTGGGCCACACTCCGTCTGTTCATCAAGTGTTAGTAAAGCATTGTATCTTGGGGCACACTCTGTCTGTTCATCAAGTGTTAGCAAAGCATTGTATCTTGGGCCACAGTCCAGTCCAGTGTTAGTAAAGCATTCATTAAGTGTTAGTTAAAGCATTGTATCTTGGGCCACAGTCCATGTGTTGATCAAGTGTTAGTAAAGCATTGTATCTTGGGCCACAGTCCATCTGTTCATCAAGTGTGTTAGTAAAGCATTGTATCTTGGGCCACAGTCCATTTGTTCAGTCTGTTTGTGTCATCAAGTGTCAAGTGTTAGTAAAGCATTGTATCTTGGGCCACAGTCGGTTTGTTCATCAGTTGTTAGTAAAGCATTGTATCTTGGGCCACAGTCCATTTGTTCATCAAGTGTTAGTAAGTGTTAGTAAAGCATTGTATCTTGGGCCACACTCTGTCTGTTCATCAAGTGTTAGTAAAGCATTGTATCTTGGGCCACTCTCGGTCTGTTCATCAAGTGTTAGTAAAGCATTGTATCTTGGGCCACACTCTGTTCATCAAGTGTTAGTAAAGCATTGTATCTTGGGCCACACTCTGTCTGCTCATCAAGTCAAGTATTAGCAAAGCATTGTATCTTGGGCCACACTCTGTTCATCAAGTGTGTTAGTAAAGCATTGTATATCTTGGGCCACAGTCCATGTGTTCATCAAGTGTTAGCAAAGCATAGTATCTTGGGCCAGACTCCATCATCTCTGTTCATCAAGTGTTAGTAAAGCATTGTATCTTGGGCCAGACTCCATCATCTGTTCATCAAGTGGTAGTGAAGCAGGTGCTGTGGGTGGTGGGGAATACTGGCTGTCAGGCAGACAAACAAACAGACCTGGTTGAAAAACAAACCCTTGGAGATCAGGAAAAAAACCCATCACAGATGATCTTTTTCATGCTTAGCCAGCCAAAGCATTGTGAGACCAGAATTATTGTGGTTGATCAAACTTCAGTTCCACAGACTTTCATGAGGTGATGGCTGTCATGGGTTGTGAGGACTGTGGCATGTTTTGACTATTTTTTTTTTCTCTGCCTTCCCTCCTTTTTCTTGATGGCGGCGCAGCGAGTGTCCTGCATTCCAAGCGGAGCACGTGCTGCAGGGTTAGTTCAGCTCACTGGAACCCAGCCCAAGTGATGGTAGGCAACCAACCACTGCCCAGCGAGCGGGGGGGTGTTTGTTGTTGGTGAGCTGTGCCTACATCACGAAGGTGAAGAAGTAGAACGAAAGTGTTTATGAAGTTAGAGAAGGGACAGCAGCAGCCGAGGGAACAAGAAGAAGCAGCCATCCAGGAGGCTTGTCACCTCCGTGTCCTCCGCCCTCAATGTCATCATTGAGCCGAGGGTCAGGCTTCGTTGCTGGAGGCACTTGTGACATCCTTCGACGGGTGGCGGGGACGGGGTCCCCATTTTATGGATCGCCTTCTTTGGTGAAGGCTGCTTCCTGAAGTGCTGCACAACACTGAACATCACCTAGCAGTTCCCCAGCTGTCTAAACCATCCTCTCCCTAGTTTGGACCTAGAAGAACTCCTCATCACCTCCAGCTCATGCCCGTCACTACCGACGCCCTTCTCTGCAGTCTTGGTGACATCTGGTGGCCAGGTACCAGCGTCAGCGTCGACGCTACCCTATTGACATCGGCCTCGGTCAGACTGTCTTCCAGCTAGAGGCGTCACCGTTTCTGGAACTGTTGTCGCTGCCGTCGGCGTGGGGAACGGTCCGTGAGGTTGAGGTTGCCATGGCCACCAGAATTCCTTATTTCACCAGCTGTTGAGCTGTGTTTCCAGGGCCAGATTGTCGGCCACGAGGAGAGGCCACCTCCTTTTCACTCCACCCCTCTTCTGACTTGGACATTCCAGCGGACATCGTGGGACCATTTCCAACCGGACCCCCAAACCCGGGACATGGACAATGTTAAGAAATCATTGTGTGGGTCAAGAGGCGAGCGCATGTTGTTGTGTGCTGTCTTCTTGTCGTGACCTTCCTCTCCTGTCGTTTTGTTCTCTTCCTCATCGTTTGTCATGCTTTAGTTTGAAGATTTGGCCCCTTCCCTCTTCCCACTGCATCCCCCCTGCCCTTTGACTTATCGGTTTAGGTGCCGTGGTAAGGAGGGAGGGTGTAGTTCGGGAATCATTTTCATTCTAGATTAGTTAGCTTACCCTACCCCAATCCCGTTCCTTTTTCTCATGTGTCGCATGTTTAAATAAAGGAGTGTGAATGTGAAATCTTTGGTGGTCTGTTGTTGGCGCGTTCGCGAGTGTTCGAGACAGCCTTCCCTTTTGGATCCCTAGACCAATGTGACAATGGCATTTTTTAAAAGATGTCGATCCTCAGTTCCAAGGACTACAAGAATGGTGGTGTTTAAAGATGATGTCAGTCATTTGACATCATGGATTAGGTCACATTTGTTGAAGCTCTTTCTATTATACATTTTTTTAATTTGTCGATCATGTTAGAAATATATTATGAGGAAAAAAAAATATCCAGAGTATTCAGGATGTGATCTAATCCACACGTTGAGGATCTGCATCCCCCCTCCCCCTCCTTCCCCGTATTTAATCATTGTGTTGCTGGACCACTTTCCTGCTCTCCTCCAAGCCTCATCAAAATCCTTTCAATAGCTTTTGTGTAATCTTGTACAGAGAATCTTGTACACAGAGAATCAAAGAATCATAGGTACGTGTGAAATACAACCTCTGGTGGATGTAAAAGAAAAAAAAAAGTAGATTGGCCATCTTGAGAGAAAGGAGGGGAGAAAGAGGCACATTGTGTATACTGCAATTCCCATGTTACACAAGGTAAATCTATTGCTCGATTGCCCTTGCACTCGCTTTTTTGACAGTCAACCATGCAGGCAGACAAGCATAAGAGGGAGTGCTTGCCCAGTTTGGAGGAATTGAACATGCCAAACTTTTTAGGGGCGACACATGCACAACTTAAGGCCGATGATTCCAACAGAGCAAAAGTGAAGGTTGTGTGCATTGCTACCCACCAGTCCTACTGGGCACATGTCAAAAGTGAAGGTTGTGTGCATCGCTACCCACCAGTCCTACTGGGCACATGTCAAAAGTGAAGGTTGTGTGCATCGCTACCCACCAGTCTCACTGGGCACATGTCAAAAGTGAAGGTTGTGTGCATTAGTGCCCACCAGTCCCACTGGGCACATGTCAAAAGTGAAGGTTGTGTGCATTGCTACCCACCAGTCCTACTGGGCACATGTCAAAAGTGAAGGTTGTGTGCATCGCTACCCACCAGTCCTATTGGGCACATGTCAAAAGTGAAGGTTGTGTGCATCGCTGCCCTCCAGTCTCACTGGGCACATGTCAAAAAGTGAAGGTTGTGTGCATTGCTACCCTTCAGTCTCACTGGGCACATGTCAAAAGTGAAGGTTGTGTGCATTGCTACCCTCCAGTCTCACTGGGCACATGTCAAAAGTGAAGGTTGTGTGCATTGCTACCCTCCAGTCTCACAGGGCACATGTCAAAAGTGAAGGTTGTGTGCATTGCTGCCCACCAGTCTCACTGGGCACATGTGTCGTTTGCTTTTTGTTGCCCTTCAAACACTGTTGCAATAGAAATAAACATGAAATATTTGTTCTCCCTTTTAGAATCTGTGTCACGTATTCTTCCGCAATTTGGTCTTCATGGAAGTGAGTAAGTCAGAAGCCTCAGCTGCCATTGAAGAAACAATGTGGAGTACACTAAGGCAGGAGTAAGTGTTGCATCCCAGTCCTGCCATCAGTATAGCTGCACACTGCTTTGCTGCACACTGACCTGCTGTGACTTCACAATGGAGAAATGAGAAAAACAGCAAATGCAAGAAAAAGGTCTTGTGTTTGCTTAGAGTTGGACACTCAACTGTTGTGACAAAGGCTTAAGAGAGAGAGAGAGAGAGAGAGAGAGAGAGAGAGAGAGAGAGAGAGAGAACATGTCTATACTATAAACACCAATCATGAAGATTCATGCATGTGCATATATGGATAATTTCACAGTTTTGGGATGCACTTGTGATTGTCAAAGCTGGACAATTTGAAGTCATGTGAGGTCAGTATTGTTAGGTGACTTGTGATTGTCAAAGCTGTACAGTTTGAAGTGTACGGTCAGTATTGTTGCATGACTTGTGAATGTCAAAGCTGTACAGTTTGAAGTCATGTACGGTCAGTATTGTTGGGTGACTTGTGATTGTCAAAGCTGTACAGTTTGAAGTCATGTATGGTCAGTATTGTTGCATGACTTGTGAATGTCAAAGCTGTACAGTTTGAAGTCATGTACGGTCAGTATTGTTGCATGACTTGTGAATGTCAAAGCTGTACAGTTTGAAGTCATGTATGGTCAGTATTGTTGGATGAGAATAGAGGAGGTTGACCTTTTCAAAGTCTGTGTTCTTGTGTGAAATACATATATGTGACTGTAAGTGCTCAGAGGAAATGCACACACACACTCACACACACACACACACACACACACACACACACGCACGCACGCACGCACACACACACGCACACGCGCGCACGCGCGCGCGCACACATGTATACATACGCATAAACTTTATTACTGCACTGCACCTGTATAAAAGGCAGAGAGGCAATTTTGAAACAAAGTAAATTTACGTTCTTAAACATATGCATACAGTGATAGATATGAGTAAAGATATAAGCAGATGCATACATTATTTCAAGTGAACTGATAAGTCATCGTGCAAAAATGTTAATAGGGAATGAACTTTGGGCCATGTGTGATGGCACGTTGCTGCATGACTGCTTCATGAGAAATACCTTGGTTTTTTTTCTCTCTCCTCTGGTTCTTCTGTCTTTGCAACATGCAGCCCTGCAAACCTGGTGTGTGTATGTTACTTTCTACACTGGCACATCTGTAACTCCCTCAAAATTCTTGATGGCAGTTTTTTTAAGAAACCTGTTGGGTTACAGTTCAGTCAGCTGCTGCAGCATGCACACACACACACACACACACACACACACACACTCTCTCTCTCTCACTCACACACGCACGCACGCACGCACGCACGCACACAAAAGAGCATCCTCACGAAACCACACAGACATGCTGCCGCTTGCACACATGCACACATCATGTTCATGTGCATATATGGCGCAGAAATTGTGTTGCTCATTTCTTGATGTGCTTGGTTCTATTTTGTCACAGCTGTTCCTGATGATCAAATTCACTGGTAATGACCAGCCAATGGTTGACGTACATTGTCACAGCTGTTCCTGATGATCAAATTTACTGGTAATGTCCAGCCAATGGTTGACATACATTGTCACAGCTGTTCCTGATGATCAAATTCACTGGTAATGACCAGCCAATGATTGACATACATTGTCACAGCTGTTATGATGAGCAAATTCACTGGTAATGACTAGCCAGTGGTTGAACTACATTTAAGATTGTTAAAAACCATTTTGAATGGCCAGTGGCATCACCAGATAAGAACATTACCTCAGAGATAGGTAAAGTTTCATTCATGTGGTTGTGTGATAAACCCCCCCCCCCCCCCCCCCCCCACACACACCCACCCACACACACACATGCACACACACACGCATATACACATACATACACACATGTGTACACACATGCATACACACACATGCATATACACATACACACACATGCATACACACACACACACACACACACACACACACACACACACACACACACACACACATATACACACATGCACGCATGCAATATGCAAATGCACACATTCAGGCAAACACACTCAAGATACATGGTCACAGGACAAGCCTTTTTTTATAAGGGAGGAGAATGCAGACAAAGATGCCTACATAGTCAACACATCACTAATGCGAGAGTGGCATGAAACGTCTTTATGATATTTGTATGGTGAGGAAGTCTGTAGGTATGAAACTTCTTTATGATGTTTGTATGGTGAGGAAGTGTGGTATGAAACTTCTTATATGATATTGTATGGTGAGGAAGTATGTGGTTTGAAAACTCTTGATATTACTGAGCTTTGCTTTGTCATCTTTGTTTTGTCATCATGATATGAGTCAAAATCGTTTGATGGAATTAAATGATGCTTAACATGAAACCCTTAAGAAATGTTAATTATGAAGTTGTGCACACATTCACAGTTATTTTCATCTCTTCTTGATCAGAAATGGTGATCAAAAGTTGAAAGATTTGGTACTAGGGGAAAAAAAAGTTTAGAACATGTTCATGGTATGGATTAAAAAAAAACAAACAAAAAAAAAACATGAACGCAAACAAAGCAAGAAACCGTGTCCCTTCCAACATTGACAAAGCAAGAAACCCTGCCCCTTCCAATATTGACAAAGCAAGAAACTGTGTCCCTTCTAACATAGACAAAGCAAGAAACCCTGTCCCTTCCAACACTGACAAACCAAGAAACCCTGTCCCTTCCAACATTGACATGAATGTGAAAGCATAAAATGAAATCCGATGTCTACGTTGACAAAGTTTGCATAATGATTGACTAAGCAGATTGATGGATGATTGACTAAGCAGATCAGTGGATGATTGACAAAGCAGATTGATGTCTACGTTGACAAAGTTTGCATAATGATTGACTAAGCAGATTGATGGATGATTGACTAAGCAGATTGATGGATGATTGACAAAGATTGATGGATGATTGACAAAGCAGATTGATGGATGATTGACGAAGCAGATTGATGGATGAGGAAGAGGCAGAAGGAAGTGAAAGGAGAAGACAGAAGAGGTTTGGAGTGTAAGACGGCATAACACCCAATGTGAAATGGGACTAAAGTGTAGCATACGTGTGTGTGTGTGTGATTGTGTATGAGTGTGTGTGTGTGTGTGTGTGTGTGTGTGTGTGTGTGTGTGTGTGTACAAGCATATGTGTTATGTATGTATACATGCATGTGTGTGTGTGTGTGTGTGTGTGTGTGTGTGTGTGTGTGTGTGTGTGTGTGCGTGCGCGCATGCATACGTGTGTATGTGTGTGTGTGTGTGTGTGTGAGAATGAGTGTGAGAAAAGTGTGTAGCATACGTGTGTGTGTGTGTGTGTGTGTGTGTGTACAAGCATATGTGTTATGTATGTGTACACGCATGTGTGTGTGTGTGCGTGTGTGTGTGTGTGTGTGTGTGTGCGCGCACATGCACATGTGTGTGTGTGTGTGTGTGTGTGTGTGTGTTTGTGTGTGTGTGTGTGTGTGTGTGTGTGTGTGTGTGTGTGTTGTGTGAGAATGTGTGTGAGAAAAGTGTAGTACGTGTGTGTGTGTGTGTGTGTGTGTGTGTGTGTACAAGCATATGTGTTATGTATGTGTACACGTGTGTGTGTGTGTGTGCGCGCGCGCATGCACATGTGTGTGTGTGTGTGTGTGTGTGTGTGTGTGTGTGTGTGTGTGTTCATGTGAGAATGAGTGTGAGAAAGTGAAAAAGGCTTGGGATGGGAAGGGAGTGAGACAGCACTGTCCTGTTTTGTTGAGATGTTACAACATGCCATATTGGATACACAGAGAAGATAGGAATAGCACTGTCCTGTTTTGTGAGATGTTACAACATGCCATATTGGATACACAGAGAAGATAGGAATAGCACTGTCCTGTTTTGTTGAGATGTTACAACATGCCATATTGGATACACAGAGAAGATAGGAATAGCACTGTCCTGTTTGTTGAGATGTTACAACGTGCCATATTGGATACACAGAGAAGATAGGAATAGCACTGTCCTGTTTTGTTGAGATGTTACAACGTGCCATATTGGATACACAGAGAAGATAGGAATACACCATGTTTTGTTGAGATGTTACAACGTGCCATATTGGATACACAGAGAAGATAGGAATACACCATGTTTTGTTGAGATGTTACAACGTGCCATATTGGATACACAGAGAAGATAGGAATAGCACTGTCCTGTTTTGTTGAGATGTTACAACATGCCATATTGGATACACAGAGAAGATAGGAATAGCACTGTCCTGTTTTGTTGAGATGTTACAACATGCCATATTGGATACACAGAGAAGATAGGAATAGCACTGTCCTGTTTTGTTGAGATGTTACAACATGCCATATTGGATACACAGAAGAAGATAGGAATACACCATGTTTTGTTGAGATGTTACAACATGCCATATTGGATACACAGAGAAGATAGGAATAGCACTGTCCTGTTTTGTTGAGATGTTACAACGTGCCATATTGGATACACAGAGAAGATAGGAATACACCATGTTTTGTTGAGATGTTACAACATGCCATATTGGATACACAGAGAAGATAGGAATAGCACTGTCCTGTTTTGTTGAGATGTTACAACGTGCCATATTGGATACACAGAGAAGATAGGAATAGCACTTTCCTGTTTTGTTGAGATGTTACAACATGCCATATTGGATACACAGAGAAGATAGGAATAGCACTTTCCTGTTTTGTTGAGATGTTACAACATGCCATATTGGATACACAGAGAAGATAGGAATAGCACTGTCCTGTTTTGTTGAGATGTTACAACATGCCATATTGGATACACAGAGAAGATAGGAATAGCACTGTCCTGTTTTGTTGAGATGTTACAACATGCCATATTGGATACACAGAGAAGATAGGAATAGCACTGTCCTGTTTTGTTGAGATGTTACAACATGCCATATTGGATACACAGAGAAGATAGGAATAGCACTGTCCTGTTTTGTTGAGATGTTACAACATGCCATATTGGATACACAGAGAAGATAGGAATAGCACCATGTTTTGTTGAGATGTTACAACATGCCATATTGGATACACAGAGAAGATAGGAATAGCACTGTCCTGTTTTGTTGAGATGTTACAACATGCCATATTGGATACACAGAGAAGATAGGAATAGCACTGTCCTGTTTTGTTGAGATGTTACAACATGCCATATTGGATACACAGAGAAGATAGGAATAGCACTGTCCTTTTTTTGTTGAGATGTTACAACATGCCATACTGGATACACAGAGAAGATAGAATAGCACTGTCCTGTTTTGTTGAGATGTTACAACATGCCATATTGATACACAGAGAGATAAGAATAGGAACTACACCATGTTTTGTTGAGATGTTACAACATGCCATATTGGATACACAGAGAAGATAGGAATAGCACTGTCCTGTTTTGTTGAGATGTTACAACATGCCATATTGGATACACAGAGAAGATAGGAATAGCACTGTCCTGTTTTGTTGAGATGTTACAACATGCCATATTGGATACACAGAGAAGATAGGAATAGCACTGTCCTGTTTTGTTGAGATGTTACAACATGCCATATTGGATACACAGAGAAGATAGGAATAACACTGTCCTGTTTTGTTGAGATGTTACAACATGCCATATTGGATACACAGAGAAGATAGGAATACACCATGTTTTGTTGAGATGTTACACATGCCATATTGGATACACAGAGAAGATAGGAATACACCATGTTTTGTTGAGATGTTACAACATGCCATATTGGATACACAGAGAAGATAGGAATACACCATGTTTTTGTGAGATGTTACAACATGCCATATTGGATACACAGAGAAGATAGGAATACACCATGTTTTGTTGAGATGTTACAACATGCCATATTGGATACACAGAGAAGATAGGAATAGCACTGTCCTGTTTTGTTGAGATGTTACAACATGCCATATTGGATACACAGAGAGAAGATAGGAATAGCACTGTCCTGTTTTGTTGAGATGTTACAACATGCCATATTGGATACTCAGAAAAGATAGGAATAGCACTGTCCTGTTTTGTTGAGATGTTACAACGTGCCATATTGGATACACAGAGAAGATAGGAATACACCATGTTTTGTTGAGATGTTACAACGTGCCATATTGGATACACAGAGAAGATAGGAATACACTGTCCTGTTTTGTTGAGATGTTACAACATGCCATATTGGATACACAGAGAAGATAGGAATAGCACTGTCCTGTTTTGTTGAGATGTTACAACGTGCCATATTGGATACACAGAGAAGATAGGAATAGCACTGTCCTGTTTTGTTGAGATGTTACAACGTGCCATATTGGATACACAGAGAAGATAGGAATAGCACTGTCCTGTTTTGTTGAGATGTTACAACATGCCATATTGGATACACAGAGAAGATAGGAATAGCACTGTCCTGTTTTGTTGAGATGTTACAACATGCCATATTGGATACACAGAGAAGATAGGAATACACCATGTTTTGTTGAGATGTTACAACATGCCATATTGGATACACAGAGAAGATAGGAATAGCACTGTCCTGTTTTGTTGAGATGTTACAACGTGCCATATTGGATACACAGAGAAGATAGGAATAGCACTGTCCTGTTTTGTTGAGATGTTACAACATGCCATATTGGATACACAGAGAAGATAGGAATAGCACTGTCCTGTTTTGTTGAGATGTTACAACATGCCATATTGGATACACAGAGAAGATAGGATATAGCACTGTCCTGTTTTGTTGAGATGTTACAACATGCCGTATTGGATACACAGAGAAGATAGGAATACACCATGTGTTTGTTGAGATGTTACAACATGCCGTATTGGATACACAGAGAAGATAGGAATACACCATGTTTTGTTGAGATGTTACAACATGCCGTATTGGATACACAGAGAAGATAGGAATACACCATGTTTGTTGAGATGTTACAACGTGCCGTATTGGATACACAGAGAAGATAGGAATACACCATGTTTTGTTGAGATGTTACAACGTGCCGTATTGGATACTCAGAAAAGATAGGAATACACCATGTTTTGTTGAGATGTTACAACGTGCCGTATTGGATACACAGAGAAGATAGGAATACACCATGTTTTGTTGAGATGTTACAACGTGCCATATTGGATACACAGAGAAGATAGGAATACACCATGTTTTGTTGAGATGTTACAACGTGCCGTATTGGATACACAGAGAAGATAGGAATAACACTGTCCTGTTTCGTTGAGATGTTACAACGTGCCATATTGGATACACAGAGAAGATAGGAATACACCATAGAGTAGTTAAGGTGCTAGGTGATGATTAAACTTTAAATGAGAAAGAGCAAGTTGAAAAAAAAAATCTTCAAACTGTGCTAAAGCCTTGCATCATGACCTGGACAGGTCCAATATTTCGCCATTTTTAGGACTATGTCCCCATGTAATGTGACTGTGATTCAGACGGTGATTACACAAAGAATGCTAATTGGTTTCACATACCCATGACTGCTGGAGCACCTGAGAAGACTTAAGACAGGCTTGCTAGGTTTCTGCATTGCAGGTGGCTCTGCGTGTGTGTGTGTGTGTGTGTGTGTGTGTGTGTGTGTGTGTGTGTGAGAGAGAGTGAGAGAGAGAGAGAGAGAGTCCCTTGTTAATTTCTTCCTGACATTCTGTCATGTCCTGGGTGTCTGTAGTTTTCTACAATCCGTCATGTCTTGGTGTCTGTATTTTTCTACAATCTTTCATGTCCTGGTGTCTGTAGTTTTCTACAGTCTGTTATGTCCTGATGTCTGTAGTTTTCTACAATCTGTCATGCCCTGATGTCTGTAGTTTTCTACAATCTTTCATGTCCTGGTGTCTGTAGTTTTCTACAATCTTTCATGTCCTGATGTCTGTAGTTTTCTACAGTCTGTCATGCCCTGATGTCTGTAGTTTTCTACAATCTTTCATGTCCTGGTGTCTGTAGTTTTCTACAGTCTGTCATGTCCTGATGTCTGTAGTTTTCTACAATCTGTCATGCCCTGATGTCTGTAGTTTTCTACAATCTGTCATGTCCTGGTGTCTGTAGTTTCTACAATCCGTCATGTCCTGGTGTCTGTAGTTTTTTACAATCTTTCATGTCCTGGTGTCTGTAGTTTTTCTACAGTCTGTCATGTCCTGATGTCTGTAGTTTTCTACAATCTGTCATGCCCTGATGTCTGTAGTTTTCTACAATCTGTCATGTCCTGGTGTCTGTAGTTTTCTACAATCTTTCATGTCCTGATGTCTGTAGTTTTCTACAGTCTGTCATGCCCTGATGTCTGTAGTTTTCTACAATCTTTCATGTCCTGATTTCTGTAGTTTTCTACAATCTGTCATGTCCTGGTGTCTGTAGTTTTATAATTATATACAATCTGTCATGTCCTGGTGTCTGTAGTTTTCTACAGTCTGTCATGTCCTGATGTCTGTAGTTTCCTACAATCTGTCGTGTCCTGATGTCTGTAGTTTTCTACAATCTTTCCCATTGTTTGACCAACTCCACATGGCAATCATTTGTGTGCTTCTCTCTCTCTCTCTCTCTCTTTCTCTCTCTCTCTCTCTCATGCTTCCCGGAGTTGTGCCACACACACACGCACCACCGCCAAAGCAAATTCCGCAAATGCGCGCAATCACTCCTTTCACCCAAGGTGTGTCAAATAAATACACAACACCGAAAAGTGTTTTTTTTCCTTCCCCTCCTCCTACGGGAGAACAACAAAATATATATTAGTATATACAATTCTCAAATTAACTTATCCACACCTCCTCTCCAATGGGGAGGCAACACAAAATAAACGCAAATACACACTCCTCTCCACCACCGCCAAAGCGAGGCAAACACCAAATAAATACAAACACACCTCCTCTCCACCAAGGAGGTAACACCAAATAAATACAAACACACCTCATCTCCTCCCAACGAGAACACAATAATATATAATACAAACACACCTCATCTCCACCAACGATGGGTAACACCACAAAATAAATACAAACACACCTCCTCTCCACCAACGAGGTAACACCAAATAAATACAAACACACCTCCTCTCCACCAACGAGGTAACACCAATAAATACAAACACACCTCCTCTCCACTAAGGAGGTAACACCAGGTACTGTTTCCCCTTCAATTGCAACATTCATAAAACATGGAGGCTACTTCACTATCCATCATCATCATATTTATATCATATACCATTATCTTATAACCTCAACACAGGAGATCAGTCACGTCACAATTCACAACAGTTGAGGTTACAAAGTAGTCATATCATTATGGGGGAATGCGTCAGAATCATTCTTCATCAAACATGGATTACCGACTTCTGATACTGATACTAAAACAGCCCTCTCCGGCCCAGAGGGGCACTGCCTGGCTGGAATCCTCATCCATGAGGAAGGGTACTATGGGCGAGGTCCGCCAGCCATCCCAGGCTGGGGTCAGGTCCGGCACCTCCACCACCTTCAAACATGGCCACCCGTGGCCCGGCGTGAGACAGGCAACTTGTCAACACACACTCAGAACCACGTGCAGTTCTACAGTAACTAAGGAGACTTACTTCAACATGAAGATGTAAACAGTAACTTTTCTTGTAAGTTTTTACTTTAAGTATTACTTTTCCTTTCTTTTCCCCATTCTTTTATAAAGAAATGTTACAGGAGTAACCACACTGGTTCTTCTTTTCTTTTCTTTTCTTTTGAATAGAAATGTTTTCTTTCATTTTTTTCCCAAAGATTTAGTTAAACATTAATGACAAAAATACCTCAATCGCCGTAATCAAACAGACCATGCTACTCCCCCGGCTGGAGTAGAGCAAGTGAGTATACAATTCTCTAGCCAAGTTAAATAAAATGTGCAGCGCTCCCAAGCAGTACTCACCCGGGCACTACCAATCAAACAACACCGAACAATCACATGATCTTTTTTTCTCTCAATACCCCAATACCGCTGACATTCAATCTTAAGACTGTTGATATATACAAACAACATGTGCACACGACACCTTCACGCATCCTGTGCACATGATACACACACACACACACACACACACACACACACACACACATGTAGAGGAGACATGGTTACACATACATGCACACATGCAAACATGTATTTACATAATGCATGCACTCATGCCGACAGTCACATAACATTACACACAAGTGATACTGTGCTCCCCCCACCCCTCCCTCCCATGCACACACACACGTGACACACACATATACACATGTACATACACATTCTCCATCTCTCTCTCCCCATCTCTCTCTCCTCCCCATTTCCCCTCTCCCTTCCTCCTCTCTTCATCCCTCCTTGTCTTTCTGTCTTCCTCTTTCTTGACTGTTGTGTGTGTGTGTGCAGCAGTGTGTGTGTGTGTGTGTGTGTGTGTGTGTGTGTGCACATAAATTTTGTTGTGCCAGAATGAGTACTGTAGCCATCTGTTACTAAAGCTGCTGTGAGCACATTCAGTTCAATGAGAAAAGCACTGGACTCCCTTTAATATACTGTTCATCCTGCCCCTCATCCTGCTTGTCTCATGAATGTGTTTGTGTGGGAAAATCTTCACTGCTCTGAACTGGTAAAGGCACAGCCCTGGCACATCGTGTACCTCTTGGTGTTATTGAAGTTTTCTTGGTGATGTGAAGAGTATGCTATACATCTCAATCATAAGCTGACTCTGCCAAGAAGTAGTTGTGAGGAGAAAAAAAGAGGGAGGATTCAAGAGAGAGAGAGAGAGAGAGAGAGAGGGGAGGGATGAGTAAAGAAAAAGAAAAAAAATAAAAGCACATGCTTTGATTTTCTACTACCCAGTGGAGCCTTTGAGGGTGTGATTATAGCACAGGTAGCTCAAACCCTTGCCCCGCTGTGTGGGGTGGAGGAGCTACAGGTTCTGGGCTGGCAGACGCAACACAGCTCTGTTTTACCTGTACCTGGGCAGTGCTTTAACCTTCCCTGGCTTCTTTCACTGCCTGCAGAAAACCGTCTGTCGACACGAGGGGCTTCTCTTGGGGGGCGAGAGAGCCTGTGTTTGCACTTGTGATAGTAAAGTAGGAACATTCTTGATTTCCTCTCCTCCATGTGTTAAAGGAGTACATTTCATCTTGTGGATCAAGCTTTTTCATTGATTTGCTGTGTTAAAAGGAGTACATTTCATCTTGTGTAACAAGCTTTTTTCATTGATTCGCTGTGTTAAAGGAGTGCATTTAACCTTGTGGATCAAGCTTTCTCATTGATTGGCTGCGTCGCAACCAGTCCTGGTACACCATGTGTTGTAGGGTTGGGTAGTTCAATGACCTTCATGGCTTCTGCATTTTCTTTTCGCGTCTTTGTGCCGTTTTTCAAAACACTTGTGTGACTGGACATGTGGATGTGTGGTGTTGATAGTGTGTGCAGGTTAAAAAATGATGGTGTAGAGTTTGGAATGCTGTCTTGGTGAAATGACTATTTTTTTTTTCTCTCTGATGGACATGTAAAGGCAGGTGGGCGGAGGGGGTTGACCAGTGAGTGCTTGGTAGAGAGAGGAGGGGGGTGTTGGTGATTGACCAGTGAGTGCTTGGTAGAGAGAGGAGGGGGTGTTGGGTGATTGAACACTGAGTGCCTGGTAGAGAGAGAGGAGGGTGTGTTGGGTGATTGACCACTGAGTGCTTGGTAGAGAGAGAGAGGAGGGGGTGTTGGGTGATTGAACACTGAGTGCTTGGTAGAGAGAGGAGGGGGTGGGTGATTGTGATTGAACACTGAGTGCTTGGTAGAGTGCTTGGAGGAGGGGGGTGTTGGGTGATTGACCAGTGAGTGGTTGGTAGAGAGGGGAGGGGTGTGGGTGATTGAACACTGAGTGCTTGGTAGAGAGAGGAGGGGTGTCGGGTGATTGAACACTGAGTGCTTGGTAGAGAGAGGAGGGTGTGTTGGGTGATTTGAACACTGAGTGCTTGGTAGAGAGAGGAGGGGGTGTTGGGTGATTGAACACTGAGTGCTTGGTAGAGAGAGGAGGGGGTGTTGGGTGATTGAACACTGAGTGCTTGGTAGAGAGAGAGGAGGGGGTGTTGGGTGATTGAACACTGAGTGCTTGGTAGAGAGAGGAGGGGGTGTTGGGTGATTGAACACTGAGTGCTTGGAAGACTGCTGTATGTATTGTTTATTAACTTAGTCTTGTGAGATGTTTAAGATAAGGAAATTTTGTCAATGATAGTCTGTAATGGATCCATCCTAACCATACATAACATTTACTGCAATGAGCTGTGTATCATTATAGTTTACTGTTTTTGTTTTCATATCAACACTAGAATGACATACAATGTTCATAGCTTTAAATTATTTGCTTGGAGCTCCATTTCCTCTTATAATGATGTACTTTGTGCTGATTCAAAATCAGTCTGTTTTTCAGTGGATTATCCACATTGCAGAACACAGAATGCCATTCCATTTGAAATTAAAGTCTCTGAGATCTCTGGCAGGAGTATTGGAATACACAGATGGATAACAAACTCTTTCAGATCCATCCAAACCTAAAAGAGTTCCTCTCATCCATGTCTAGTGGTCGCATAGAAGAAACGGTTCTATGCTGGCTGCACACCGGCCATTCATATTTTACTCATCATACCTTTTAAAGAGCGAAGAAGCTCCATGGTGCATTCCAAGTCACGTGCCACTCACAGTGAAACATGTTCTTTTAGAGTGTTGGGACTTGCATGATGTGAGATGCAAACATTTTACAGCAGATTCCATGAAGACCTTGTTCAGAGAGATGTTCCTCCTGATGCGATCTTTGAATTCTTGAAAGAGATTAACAGATTTCATCATCGGATCTGAGATTTACAATGGAAAGATTTTTAACAAGGTTTCGGGTGGGTTTTTAGAAGATGTATTTTAAAGAGTTGTGTGAATGAATGACTTGTGAGTTGGCTTCAACGCAGTGACAGCCCTGATATGGCCCTTTGCGGTCGGCTGGGTTATAAACAACATTACCTTACCTTACTTTACCTCTGACACATATCGTTGTGCTCAGAGATCATTGACTGGATCTGTACCGAGTTCCATCATATTGCAGTCTTTAGAGGAACAAGCTGACGAGATGCTTCAAAACGTGCCAGTCAAACTCTGTTGTAGTCTAACCCAGTCATCTTATGAAATTGGATTCTTCACGGCTTTGGTTAATCTGTTCAGCTGCCCCAGGTTCATGGGTTTGCTTAATCTGTTCAGCAGCCCCAGGTTCACAGGTTTGGTTAATCTGTTCAGCTGCCCCAGGTTCACAGGTTTGTTTAATCTGTTCAGCTGCCCCAGGTTCACAGGTTTGGTTAATCTGTTCAGCTGCCCCAGGTTCATGGGTTTGTTTAATCTGTTCAGCAGCCCCAGGTTCATGGGTTTGTTTAATCTGTTCAGCTGCCCCAGGTTCACAGGTTTGGTTAATCTGTTCAGCAGCCCCAGGTTCATGGGTTTGTTTAATCTGTTCAGCTGTCCCAGTTCACAGGTTTGTTTAATCTGTTCAGCTGCCCCAGGTTCACAGGTTTGTTTAATCTGTTCAGCTGCCCTAGGTTCACAGGTTTGTTTAATCTGTTCAGCTGCCCCAGGTTCACAGGTTTTTTGTTAATCTGTTCAGCTGCCCTAGGTTCAGGTTTGTTTAATCTGTTCAGCTGCCCCAGTTTACGGCTTTGGTTAATGTGTTCAGCAGCCCCAGGTTCATGGGTTTGTTAATCTGTTCAGCAGCCCCAGGTTCATGGGTTTGTTTAATCTGTTCAGCAGCCCCAGGTTCATGGGTTTGCTTAATCTGTTCAGCAGCCCCAGGTTCACAGGTTTGGTTAATCTGTTCAGCAGCCCCAGGTTCACAGGTTTGCTTAATCTGTTCAGCAGCCCCAGGTTCATGGGTTTGCTTAATCTGTTCAGCAGCCCCAGGTTCATGGGTTTGATTAATCTGTTCAGCAGCCCCAGGTTCACAGGTTTGGTTAATCTGTTCAGCAGCCCCAGGTTCACAGGTTTGGTTAATCTGTTCAGCAGCCCCAGGTTCACAGGTTTGTTTCAGAAGAGGAAAAGATTGAAGTACAAAATGCAGTGATGTTCATAATGTCTTACGTGATTGCAAGCTGTGTGGGACATCTATAGCTGAAATCCCTCTGTTTTAGGAAACTTGGTCCTGATTCTGCATACTTTTTTTTTTAAACCCAAAGCTAGTGTGTTTAGATCAGGTAATGAATAGACATTGGCCTTTTAAGTGCCATGTGGCTGGAAAAAAAAAAATTGTTTTGAAATATTATGTTATTTTTCTAAAGTGCTAAAAGAAAAGCTAGTTCAGATCACATCAAAGTTTGTGTGAAAATTAGGAAATGGACGTGCTTTGCTGTGTATGTGTCATCTAAGCGTAATTGATGGTTATGACTGATCACTGTCACACACAGCAATCACATTAGGAAATGGGATGGACAACATTTGATGGCATGGGTGTGTCATCTAAGTGTTGCTAGTGGTTATGACTGACTGCTGTTGATGGGCGTGTGTCATTTGTGTTGTTAATGATTATGACGGAATGTGGTGGTCACACCTGCTTTTTGAGGAGCTACCCATCCACTCTGACTTGACCTGCTGCATTTGGGTCACTTAAGTTTGACCTGATTTGAATAACATGTGTTTAGTGTACAGTAATGTTCAGTTTGTTTCTGTTGATTTAGTAGAACATTGACTATTAAGTCACCCCAGATCATGTTAAATACACCATCTCTGTCACTATCGCGCTTATTGGGTGTTGTCATGTACACTCATCCAAGGTGGGAAAAAAAATCTGTAGCTCATCTTGAAGGCAGTACAAACGACGCTGTAAAAACTGAGCCCATGTGCTCAGAATGCTGCTCCTTCATTCCCAGCTAACCAGGATGGAAAACAAAAGTAGAGTGACTTGTGACCCCTTCATGAGCAGGTCACTCCAGACAGAGTAATGACTGAAGAGAAACGAGCGAAGTAGAGAGTGGAGTCGTTGTGAACAGTTTAAACAGGTGAGAAGAGCAAGGATGGGGGAGAGGATTGTTTTTATGGATGATCTTTTTTATGCGCTGTTTGTGAAACTTGTGCTGATGATTTGTTTCAGATGGAGGGCCTGAAAGATGAAGAGCTGGTGACTGTGGTGAGGTCCCCTGCAGCAGCGGGTGTCTGCACACCCATGGAAGGGGCCACATGTGATGTCAGTGCTCTTCACGCTCTTCTCCATCTTCTGTTTCGGTTCCATGTCACTGGTGGAGGCTGGCTGCAGTGATCATGTGACAGACCATCCCAGGATTCCCTGCACCATCTCGTGTCTTCCTTTCTTCTTTGTTGGCATTGTCCTACCGTCCATTCTCCAGGTTTTGTTGTCAGTCAGTTTATGACACTGACACGTTGTTCAACCATTTCACTTATGTCTTCTTTGAGTTTTTTCCAAGGGTGAGCAAAAATGTGAAGTGATAGCTTTGTGCTGTGTTTTGCTGTGAAAATTGATGTGATTGAAACTGTTATAAGAGCGCCATATCCTCTGACACCTGTTGGTCTACGTTATCAGCTGTCTTTCTCTCTTACCTTTTCTTGGTATGCTCAGCATAGGCTCTTCGGTTTGGGAACAGAGCTCATCATCATTTTCCTTTCACTGGGATATTTGAACTGAATCATATCTCTGCACAGAGTAATTCTGAGTTCCCAAAGATGGCACAAACTCAGACCAAAGGCTACCGGGATGAAGTGCTGGCAGCCAGTCGGCAACGCAGTGGAAGCAGTCAGTTCGGGCCTGATGTAGAGATGCAGAGTCAGCTGCAAGCTCCTGCTGCCCCACCAAACCCACTCAGCTTTCCACAACCTGAAAAACAGATTTGAGGACTCCTCTCAGCAGGGACAGGGGCGTGGTCGCTTCGGGCCCAATGTCAACCGCATCAAAGAAATGTTCCAGGCAGGAACTGGAACTGGAGGAAGCACTCACTCTGTCTCAAGCTCCACTGTTTCCTCACGATCAAGTTCAGCAGGACTGCCAGATTCAGATCGATCTCCAGAATCCAAACGGAAGAAGCTACGAGACGCTGCTCTTTCAGGCTCAAAAGAGTCCCTTTCCAACCCAAGTCTTACACGATCTCAGCCCACATCCTCACCTGTCTCATTGTCCGCTCCAGACCTTTTACTACCCACACCCGCCACCATCCAATCTGATGGAAGCCACCACTCATGTGCAGCGATTCAAACTACACTCGAATGCTTTTTGCCAAAATGGAGGAGGAGTCACGTCGCGTTCAGGAGCGGGAGAAAGCTATGCGCAGAAAGCTGTCACCCACACGCTCTCCATCATCGCCCACTTCAGCCTTGTCTCCCAGATCTCCCCCACCAATGAGTCCCACACGTAAAGTTTGGAGTCATGACGATGTTCGCCGCTTGACAGAGGATGGGGAACAGTCACGTATCCACCAAGGTAGAAACAACAGTTCAGGGACTAGAACAGGGTCTCAGTCTGATATCTCTCGATGAAGCAGACAGTCATACAGCAACATGAAGAGCACAGTAAGCTGTTGAACAGCACTCAGGTCTCATCTCAAATAGGTTCCCAACACTCTTCTATCTCATCATCATCTGTCACTCTCCGCTCTCATACTGCTCGTACACAGCCTGACGTGATCGGAGACAATGTTCCTGGGGACAGGACAGGGAAATACATTAAGAACTTTGACCTCATCAAGCCTGCTGAGAACATAGATAAGAAGGAAAGCAATGCCAATGAACTTGACTCAGTGCGTGCCAGAGTAACAGGTGGTTTCATGCGTCACCTGAGCTCTGGAAACGATCAGCCACATTCAGAACATTCCATAAGGAGGAGCAAGCCTCCTCCAGCCCAAAGTCTTTCATCATCTTCATCACATTCCAGTGCTACCCCTGCCTATCAGAATGGGGTGGACACCTCCATGGTCAAACTGCGTCCAAAGAAGACAGCAGTCAGTCCTCAGGACACGGCAGGAAAACGGCTGAGCAGGGAGGAGATTGATGCAGCTCTTGTAAGGGCGGATAACTACCTGTCCAACTTGCATGCCCGGGCAGAGAAGTGCAGCAAGTCAAACGACGTTCGTGGGAGGTTCAGAGTGGCAATGAGAGGAGAGGACCAAGAGGTATTCACTTGATGAACGGCGTTGTGGCAGAATTTCAGGGCAGACTGTTTCAAGTCGGACAGAGAGTCAATCGCTGCATCAAAAGTCAGTGATGAAATTGACCATATACCCATATCTGCTGTGCCAGACCTCTCTGAATCAAGACGGAAAGGCTTTCATGAAGATGGCCAGAAAGGCTTTCAGGAAGATGGCCAGAAAGGCTTTCATGAAGATGGCCAGAAAGGCTTTCAGGAAGATGGCCAGAAAGGCTATCAGGAAGATGGCCAGAAAGGCTCCTTGGTTTCACCGTTTGACATTCCACCTCCATCATATGAAAGCACAGCTCATGCTCTGGCCAGCAGGGGTGTAGCACCTGACAGTAAGTCCAGTCTGAACAAACCCACCGTTCCATCTAACAAACCAGATCCAGTCCCTAGACGGGCAGCTCCTCCACCTCCCCTTCCCTCTGTACCACCAAAGGAGACCCCCAAGCAGTCAAAGCATTATCCCATCCAACTCCAAGACCTAGGAAAGAGACGGCAGAGGCTTGTGAGCAGGACACTGCATCATTGCAGGTCAGCAGTCACATGCATGGAGATAGCGTGCTCAGCACCAGTTTTGGGAGTGTGGACTCTTCCTGTGAACCATCTGAGGTACCCACAGACCAGCTTCTTCTGTGAGTAGTATTGTTTTTGTTTCCTTGTGAAATCATGCTCAGGGTTTAGTGAAGCGGATCAGGCCTTTTAACTCGAGGTTTAAAAAAGACTATGGCCAGAATTTTCTTCATATTCCCTGTAGCCTGTGCAGTGCTTGCATTCCCGTGGTATGTTGCATTTTGGTGCCTTTTTTCAAAAACTCTGTTAAATCATGCTAGTAAGGAAAAAGCAAAGTGTTATATATCATTCGGAAGAACAGATCTTATATCTGTCGAGTTATATAAAAATAAAAGGAATCAGACTGAAGAAAATTCATACATAGCATACAAAGTCATTGAATCGTGTAGACTGGTTCACAGATGTACACAACAACATACACCCATATGTCAATTTACTGCTTGCATGTCTTCTTAAATTGGTTAACATCATGTTCCTACTCTGAACCATCCTCAGAGAAAATGGCTAACATCATGTTCCTACTCCGAACCATCCTCAGAGAAAATGGTTAACATCATGTTCCTACTCTGAACCATCCTCAGAGAAAATGGTTAACATCATGTTCCTACTGAGAACCATCCACAGAGAAAATGGCTAACATCATGTTCCAACTCTGAACCATCCTCAGAGAAAATGGTTAACATCATGTTCCTACTCAGAACCATCCTCAGAGAAAATGGTTAACATCATGTTCCAACTCTGAACCATCCTCAGAGAAAATGGTTAACATCATGTTCCTACTCTAGAGAAAATGGCTAACATCATGTTCCTACTCTGAACCATCCTCAGAGAAAATGGTTAACATCATGTTCCTATTCTGAACCAGCCTCAGAGATCAATTCCAGTGCCTCCAAAATCAAGAAACCAGTGTTTATTGATGAGATGTCAATATTTCAAAAACTAAACCGAATTTGCCGTGTCACCTTTGTGTAACGCAAAAAACTTACATAAACAGCGCTGAATATTCAAGGGAAATGATGGCAATTAAGCAGAGAACTCAGTAGGTTACACTTGAAGAGGTTTCTTCCCTTTGACTCCACCACAGACTAAGGTGTACATTTACTGACTGTTGCAACTAAAAGTTATGAAGCAAAAAGCACACAAGATGTTGCAGGACACTTGAAAGTTAAAAAGCAAACAGCAACAAGATGTTGCAGGACACTTGAAAGTTAAAAAACAAACAGCAACAAGATGTTGCAGTACACTTGAAAGTTAAGAAGCAAAAAGCATGCAGGATGTTGAAGGGATGGTGTTGTCTGTTGTTTTTGACTGAACCTGGCAATATTGTCAGACAATCTACTGATGGAAAGCTTAAGATTGAACCGGCCAATATTGTCAGACAATCTACTGATGGAAAGCTTGAGACTGAACCGGGCAATATGTCAGACAATCTACTGACAGAAAGCTTAAGACTGAACCGGGCAATATTGTCAGACAGTCTACTGATGGAAAGCTTGAGACTGAACTGGGCAATATTGTCAGACAATCTACTGATGGAAAGAAGCTTAACAACAACAAGTAAGGAGATGATTTTGTCTTGTCAGTTGAATACCCTCTCATTCAGGAAAAAAGGGGCTGTTTGCTGTGTGTGTGTCACACAGAAATTCTCGCCAGTACCAGTACCACTCTGACCAAATTGAAACAAATTAGGCAGTGATCATAGGGAAATGCAGAATGGATGCAAGGCTAAAATGAAATAAAATATCATGTGTGTGGACAGTTAATTCAAATAAAACATTATGTATAGCAGTCCATGACAAAAACATTTGAACAAAGTACACCTCCTCTGTTTCTCTGTCTCTGTCACAGTCTGTCTTTCTCTGTGTCTGTGTCTGTCTGTCTTTCTCTCTCTCTGTCTTCTCAGTGAGGATCTCTTTCCTTTTTTCACATGCAGTAAGCATCTTCCTTTTTACCTCCCTTTATCCACATTGCATCCTGCCCTTCATCTTTTCATTCATGTGTTCATTCATACTTGAGTGAAAACTGTAAGATTTCCTGGGTTTGATCCTGTTTGTTGTTGTAATGGTGTGTTTTATTGTAATGGTGTCATTGGGGTTTTTCCCTTTCTGACATTTTTCAGTGCTTGTGATCTGTTCTAGGTATGGACAGAAAAAAAAATACTAGAAAAACTCAAAGAATGGATTAAATACTTATTTATTAATCGATAATGACTAAGACCTTTGGTGCATATTTTCCCAGTATTTTTCTGTTTTAGCAGATTGATAATATATATATATATATATACTGTATTTTGATGTAGCACAAGCTTTGACCTGTTGGGGAAGGATATAGGTATTCGAAAATGACATATAAAGTCATAAATCAATAGTGGGATGGTAAATTTATGCATTTGAAATGTTGAAAGCACAGTAATTGTTATGTAACTGCTGGGATATTTCTGTGCTTTCATATAAAAAAGCACTGTAATTATCATGTGACAGCTGGGATATTGCTGCGCTGTCATATAAAAAAAGCACTGTAATTATCATATGACTGCTGGATGTTTCTGTGCTTTCACATAAAAAGCACTGTAATGATGTGACTGTATGGACACAAAAAGCACCGTAATTATGTGACTGTATGGATATATCTGTGCTTTCACATGTGACTGTATGGATATTTCTGTGCTTTCACATAAAAAAGCACTCAAATTATCATGTGACAGTAGTGAGTATGGATATTTCAGTGCTTTTCACATAAAAAAGCACTGTAATTATCAGGTGACTGTATGGATATTTCTGTCCGTTCACATGGAATTGTAGTGTGATTTAATTCTGTGTTAGGGCTAGGTGATATATCTCTCTCACTCTCTCTCTCTCTCTTTTTTTTTTTTTTTTAACTTTTGTTTGTTTCTAAATGGGATTAAACTTTAAAGTGTACACATTGAATAGACGGTCCTGCTCAGGTTCATCTAAAAGAGAGACTGATGCATATAAGATGACAAACCACCTGTTCTGTTCTGCTTTAGGTCAGTGGTCTCCCTTCAAGTTATTACACTTAGGTCATGGCAGCTTGAGCATCCAGTTTGTTAAGCATGTACTAGCAGAGAGAGAGGGAGAAAGAGAAGAGTGGGGATGATGGGGTAGGGGTGGGGATGAATGGAGAAGGGCAGGGAAAGGGGGGGGGATACAATGAGTCACAGGGATGCCTTCTGGGAAGGTTGGTGGTGGTGTTGGTTAATGGTGCTGATCACTTCTGGCTCTGCTTGGTATTGATTCTTATCACCCTCTGCCTGGGCGCCTCTCCTCCCCCTGGCGCGCCCCCCCCCCCCCCCCCCCCCCCCCCCCCCCTGTGTGTGTCATTGACAGCTTGTGTGGTTGACAGCCTGGCCTTGTGAAGTTCACTGGATCAAGGCTGCCCTCTCTTGGCAGCCAGGGAAGCTGCTCTGGCCCTGGGAGTGGGAGGCAGGTAGCTCAGAACTGATCAGGAGGGGAGGAGGAGAGACTCTGTCCCCCAGTTTGGATTTAACGTATTGTTAAAAAAGAAAAGAAAAGAAAGAAGGACAGGAGAGAGAAGGAAAATAGAAGAAGATAATTGGGAACAGAGGTCTTTGGAGAATCTGGCCATATTGTACTGATGCTTTGATCAATGGCACCCTCTAGTTAGCCCTTTCACAGGTGTTGGTATCTTTTATAGGATTCTTGTTTCTCATGTGGATGTCTTGAACCGGAGGATGGTGGTTTTGAGGCCGTTTTGTCTCTAACAACACTGACAACTCTGTATGTATAGCATGTGTGTGTGTGCATGTGTGTGTGTGTGTGTGTACTGTGTGTGTGTGTGTGTGTGTGTGTGTGTGTGTGTGTGTGTGTGCGAGAGAGAGAGAGAGAAAGATTGTCTCTGGTTTTGACATCGAATGTATATTCTGGCCTTTTGATATGATAATTTTGTTGCTGGAGCCAGTCTTCAGATTCTGTAGAGTGCATTTGAAATGGTACGCTGTCTGCATTTTACAAACTGATCTGGTTATCAGCTGTGTCATTCATGTAGAGTGTGTTAATTACTGTAAAAATAGTAAGAGGTTACTATTGATATTATTAAAGTGTTAATTACTGTAATAATAATAAGAGGTTACTATTGATATTACTGCATCAATTACTGTAATAAGAGGTTACTATTGATATTAGTGCATTAATTACTGTAACAATAATAAGAGGTTACTATTGATATTAGTGGGTTAATTACTGTAATAGTAAAGAGGTTACTATTGATATTGGTGCGTTAATGACTGTAATAATAATAAGAGGTTACTATTGATATCGGTGCATTAATGACTGTAATAATAAAAAGAGGCTACTATTGATATTCGTGCGTTAATGATTGTAATAGTAATAAGAGGTTACTATTGATATTGGTGCGTGAATGACTGTAATAATATAAGAGGTTACTATTGATATTGGTGCATTAATGACTGTAATGATAATAAGAGGTTACTATTGATATTAGTACGTTAATGACTGTAATAGTAATAAGAGGTAACTATTGATATTGGGGTGTTAATGATTGTAATAATAAAAAGCGGTTACTATTGATATTGGTGCATTAATTACTGTAAAAATGATAAGAGGTTACTATTGATATATGGTAGAGGTTACTGTTGATATTAGTGCAGTGTACCCATCCTTTCTCTGGCAAAACCAGCTTGCTCAGTGTATTGTAAATCGATTTATGAAGCTATTATAATGGAGTGTGTACTTACAAATCTAACAACACATTATGACTGAGAGATAGAGAGAGGGAGACAGACAGACAGACAGACAGACAGGGTGCTAGAGAGGAAGTAAGAGAAATGCTCAGAAAGGAGTATCAAGAGAACAATACTCATTTAGTATAAGTGTATTATAAGATTGTTTTGTTAATTGATGATTTTTTTTTTTTTTTTTTGCAGTTTTACCCACTTAACACACACACACACACACACACACACACACACACACACACACACACACACACACACACACACACACACACACACTCACACACATACATGCGCACACACGCACACACACACACACACACACACACACACACACACACACACACACACACACACGATCACGCACACATGCGTGCGCACACATGCACGTACTTACTGCATACATGAACACACATGCAAACAGTGTGCGCAGACATGCACCCATGCTTATACATGCAGATGCATTCAGTGACTAACTCATGCACTTGCACATATTGACGGTCGAAATCTTAAGTCATTGACTGTTTTATACTTTTTTTAAAATCTGTACAGATGATGAGGGTCACACCCTATCTGTGAGCGTATCAGCATCATACGATTTGTTTTTTGTACATAACGTACTGTAATTTTAGTGTAAATCAAGATGACACTATAGTTAGCATCCATGAATTCATCATAATGTAGTAATTCGAAAAAAAATTGATGGGATTACTTGTCATTTACAAGATTTAGGTTTTACTTTTTCTTTAACTTAAAGTTGTTTTTTTTTTTTCAAATATGAAAATCCCATTTGTGTCTGAGAAAATTTCCAAAATGTATACAAGATACATGTTCGCCGTTTGTCAGCTGTGCTGTTATTTTGAAAATGAAAAAAAAAAAAAAGTGTGTATGATGTTGATCTAAAAAGATATCTTTTAAAAAATTCATGGGGAACAGAGGAAAAATGCACCTTTTTCCTGGGCAGCATGCTCTGAGACCACATAGTAAAACCAAAGACTGAAGATCACATAGTAAAAACCAAAGACTGAAGTTCACATAAATAAACCAAAGACTAAACCAAAAGATCACATAATTAAACCAAAGACTGAAGATCACATAAAACCAAAGACTGAAGATCACATAATAAAACCAAAGACTGAAGACCACATAGTAAAACCAAAGACTGAAGATCACATAATGAAACCAAATACTGAAGACCACATAATAAAAACCAGAGATAGAAGATCACGTAACAAATCCAAAGACTGAAGACTGAAGACTACATAATAAAACCAAAGACTGAAGACCACATAATATAAACCATAAAGACTGAAGACCACATAATAAAACCAAATACTGAAAAACAATGAATTATCGAAACATTTTCAGTGTCATTGGAGAGAGGTTCCAAGGTAGTAAGACAGCATATGGGTTACAGCCTTACCTTTTGCCACCTGAAATTATCCAGCCAATCTGTGGAGTGTGACCTTTCCCTGCTGGGCCAGAGAGGAAGAGAATAAGGCCAGATAAGGTGGGGGGGGGTGGTGGGGGGGGGGGGGGGGGGGGGGGGGGAGCAGCAGGTGGGAAGGGGTGGAAAGATAGTATTGAGTCTGGAGGTGGGAAGAAGTGGTAGGTAGGAGTCTGTTGAACTGGATGGATTGTTTTGGTAAAATGTTTGTTCGCTTCAAAAAGAGAGTAGCGTTGCCAGGATGGTTCTATTGCCTGATCTCTTTCTCTGTCATTCTAGAGTTTATAATATATACACTTCTGCTTGATCTCTATTTCTCTGTCTTTCAGGAGTTTTTATATTCTGGTCTTTTTTTTTCTCTTTCTTTCCTTCTGGGGTTATATATCCTGTTGCTTGATCTCTCTTTCTCTCTCTTTCTGGGGTTTATTTATCCTGTAGGTTGATCTCCCTTTGTCTCTCTTTCTAGGGTTTATATATCTATCCTGTTGGTTGATCTCTGTGGTTTACATATATCCTGTTGGTTGATCTCCCTTTTTCTCTATTTCTGGGGTTTATATATCCTATCGGTTGATCTCCCTTTCTCTTTCTGGGGTTTATATATCCTCCTTGGTTGATCTCCCTTTCTCTTTCTGGGATTTATATATCCTGTAGGTTGATCTCCCTTTCTCTCTATTGCTGGGATTTATATATCCTGTTGGTTGATCTCCCTCTCTCTCAGTTTCTGGGGTTTATATATCCTATTGGTTGATCTCCCTTTCTATCTGTTTCTGGGGTTATATCCTGTTTGTTGATCTCCTTTTCTGTCTTTCTGTGGTTTATTATATGTATATATCCTTTTGGTTGATCTCCCTTTCTCTCTCTGTCGTCTGGGGTTTATATCCTGTTGGTTGATCTCCCTTTCTGTCTGTTCCTGGGGTTTATGTATCCTATTGGTTGATCTCCCTTTCTTTCTGGTTCTGGGGTTACATATCCTGTTGGTTGATCAAACTCCCTTTCTCTCTATTTCAGGGGTTTATATATCCTGTTGGTTTATCTCTCACTTTCTGTGATTTCCTGTTGGTTGATCTGTCATTCTCTCTCTCTGGGTTTATATATCCAGTTGGTTGATCTGTCATTCTCTGTCTTTCTGGGGTTTATAATCCTGTTGGTTCCTCTCTGTCTTTCTGTGGCTTATATATCCTGTTCATCTCTCTCTTTCTACATCTTGTTGGTTGATCTATCTTTTTCTGTGGTTTATATATCTTCGTGGTTGATCTCCCTTTCTCTCTCTTTCTAGGGTTTATATGTCCTGTTGGTTCATCTGTCTTCTCTCTCTTTCTTTTCTATGGCTTATATATTGGTTGATCTCCCTTTCTTTCTGTTTCTGGGTTTATATATCCTGTTTGTTGATCTCCCTTTCTCTCTTTCTATGTCTTATATATTCTCTCTCTCTCTCTCTCTCTCTCTCTCTCTCTCTCTCTCTCTCTCTCTCTCTCTCTCTCTCTCTCTGGGGGTTTATATATATCCTGTTTGTTGATCTCCCTTTCTCTCTTTCTGGGGTTTATATATCCTGTTGGTTGATCTCCCTTTCTCTCTTTTTCTGGGTTTATATATCCTGTTGGTTGATCTCTCTTTCTGGGGTTTATATATCCTGTTGGTTGATCTCCCTTTCTCTTTCTGGGGTTTATATATCCTGTTGGTTGACCTCCTTTTTCTCTTTCTGGGGTTTAATACGTTTATATATCCTGTTTGTTGATCTCACTTTCTCTCTTTCTGGGGTTTATATATCCTTTTGGTTGATCGCTTTTTCTCTTGAGTTTATCCTGTTGTCTTATCTCTCTTTCCCTCTCTGTCTAGGATTTGTTGTTTGATCTCTCTTTTTCTTTCTAGGGTATATATATATATATATATATATATATATATATATATATATATATATATATATATTTCTGTTGCTTGATCTCTCTTTGTCTCTCTTTCTATGGTTTATATATATCCTGTTGCTTGATCTCTCTTTCTTTCTCTTTTTCTGGTTTATATTCTGTTGCTTGATCTCTTTTTCTCTTTCTAGGGTTTATGTATCCTGTTGCTTGATCTCTCTTTCTCTTTCTAGGGTTTATATATCCTGTTGCATGATCTCTTTTTATTTTCTCTTTCTATGGTTTATTTATCCTGTTGCTTGATCTCTCTTTATTTCTCTTTCTGTGGTTTATATCCTGTTGCTTGATCTCTCTTTCTTTTTCTAGGGTTTATATATCCTGTTACTTGATCTCTTTTATTTCTCTTTCTAGGTTTATATATCCTGTTGCTTGATCTCTCTTTCTTTCTTGGGGTTTATATGTCCTGTTGGTTGATCTCCCTTTCTGTTTCTAGGATTTATTATATATCCTGTTGCTCGATCTCTCTTTCTTTCCGGGGTTTATATGTCCTGTTGGTTGATCTCCCTTTCTGTTTCTAGGGTTTATATATCCTGTTGCTTGATCTCTCTTTCTTTTCGGGGTTCATATATCCTGTTAGTTTTATCTCTTTTTCTCTTTTTCTAGGGTTCGTATATCCTGTTAGTTGATCTCCCTTTCTCTCTCTTTCTGGGGTTTGTATATCCTGTCGCTTGATTTCTCTTTGTCTCTTTTTCTGGGGTTTGTATATCCTGTCGCTTGATCTCTCTTTCTCCCTCTTTTTTTTTTCCAGTTTTTGTGTGTGTGTTGATGATAGCAAATATTAACAAAAATTAGATGGCCTACTATCAAATTTTAATGGAATAAACTCATTTTGTAAGTTATTCAACACTGGACAGATGAACATGAAATGAATTTCATCCTCTGTTGCTGAGCTACATAAATGACAAGTGGCAGCTCCATTTCCACCTGTTATTTGTATCTTTGAGAGAGCAGGGCGATATCAGATACTCCAAACCAAATCTTGGTTAACACAGTTCTTACAAAACTACACAGGACAGTGACATGTACACAATCAAATGATTGGCTTTAAACAATCAATACAATGAAAAACTTGTCACTTGTCTGAATATCAGTTTGAGACTCCCATTCCTGCCACCTACAATCAGGAATGTGTTGCTTTAAACAAGCCAAAAACTGAAAAAGCTTTTAGTACATCCAACACCTGGGCTCATCCATGCTAAGAAAAACCATAATTACACAAAGATTTGCAAACACAAGTTGCCCATGTTTGTTTCTTTGATCAAATATATTGTCAGTGTAATGAGAAACTTAGCAATATCTGTATAAATAATTTCAACACATCAGAGCTTTTTCGCAATAAGTAAAGTGAACATGTTTGTATGCATAACATAGATATAGCATGTCTTATACTGATAAATTTTATTTTGATCGCTGTCTCTTTCTCTCACAATTTCTTCTTATATTGGTAAAGCACACTGTCCCATATAGTATCCTTTCTCTCTCTCTCTCTCTCTCTCTCTCTCTCTCTCTCTCTCTCTCTCTCTCTCTTTGTTTCTCTCTCACCCACACTCTTTCGCTCTCTGTCTCAGTTTGTCTATTTGTCTGTGTGTCGTTCCCCCCCCCCCCCCCCCCCCCCCCCCCCCCCCCCCCCCCCCCACACACACACACACACACACACACACACACAACAATCACACAAACACTCTCTCTCTCTCTCTCTCTCTCTCTCTCTCTCTCTCTATGTCTCAGTATGTCTGTGTGTCTGTCTGTCTGTCTCTCTCTCAATCTCCTATGTGTATTTACACATAACAATATTAATCTCTCTTTCTTACCCCCCCCCCACCCACCTCCACCTCCCACTCTGGCTGTCTTTCTCTCCCTTGTGTTGTGTCCTTGTGGAAGGGGTGCCCCCAACACCAAGCCCCCTTCTCTCCTCCCTCCCTCCCCCTTCTAGTCCCTTTAGGCAGATTTGTTTGCTAGTCTGTGAAGTGCTGCTGTGTTGGTGCCTGTGTGGCGTGTGCTTTACCAGACCCTGTGAAGTGCTGATGTGTGTTGGTGCCTGTGTGGCGTGTGCTTTACCAGACCCTGTGAAGTCCTGCTGTGTTGGTGCCTGTGTGGCGTGTGCTTTACCAGACCCTGTGAAGTGCTGATGTGTTGGTGCATGTGTGGGCGTGTGCTTTACCAGACCCTGTGAAGTGTGCTGATGTGTTGGTGCCTGTATGGCGTGTGTGCTTTACCAGACCCTGTGAAGTGCTGATGTGTGTTGGTGCATGTGTGGCATGTGCTTTTCCAGACCCTGTGAAGTGCTGATGTGCGCCAGTGTGTTATCAGCTTTTTAAAGTCATCTGCGGGAGGGAGGGAGTGGGGGGGGGGGGGGGGGGGGGGGGGGGGGGGGGGCAGGGGTAGGGTTGGTGGAGGAAAGATGGGGATGGTGTGGGATGTGAGGGAGGGAGGATGAAGGGGTGGATTTATTTGTATTGGACTTGAAGGTTTCAAACTGGCTCTTTTTCCTTCTCATGATCTCTGCCAGAACCACTGCTACCAAGAACACTTAACTCGGCATCGTTCTTCATCAGCAGACTTTTGCTTCCTAGGATAAAGTAGCATCAGTATTCTTGCTTTGAACTCCCAACAATGTTTGCATTCAAAGAAACAAGGATACATTTAATCAAATTTAATGGCATCCAGCCAGTAGAACATTTATAAAATCATGAATGGATTCAACACAATTATAGATTGCAGACCTTTGAATTGTGTTCTTGAATGTGCATATCTGGGGCATTGCATAGTGAAATTAGTCTTAATTTCTTGTTTATCATAGTAAATAAACAAAAAATAGAGAAAAACCCGTCCTTTTGGGCATACAAATCTTCATTGTACATGTGTTACAAGTCCATGACTCTTACATGTATTTCAGTTCAACCAAGCAACAGACAGAAATCTGTAAATTTGTTTAATGTACTTTCCTCATTTGAAATCAGTTTATAATGTATGTAAAACAGACATTTATTTGTGCCTAAAATTTTATAGCAGGAATGGTGAAAGGTTTTTGTTTTGATTTTGATCTTGTGTTTTATTTTGCTCTGTGCATATGTGTTTGTCAGTGTGTGTGTGTGTGTGTGTGTGTGTGTGTGTGTGTGTGTGAGAGAGAGAGAGAGAGAGAGAGAACAGTTACTAGTTCAGAGTATGTACAGATCATACCACACTCTCACATTTTTGGGTTTTGTTGTTTTAAAATAGGATTGAAGAGCTCTTTGTGCATGCCATATGGTACACCACTTGCACACAAAATTTAGATACCTATTGAGTGCTATGTTATATTATGTGTTTGTTCACCAGGCATAAGCATTTTTCTGCGGACTTTTTGAAGACCTTGAGATTCCACATGGTGTAGGTTTAATTGTTTTTTTTGCTTGAAGTAAATGAATAGTTTCATTCAATCTGGTTGATGCAGGCTAGGAGCAATATATATACAAGTATGATGAAGTCTTTCGATAAGTCTTTTTGGGGCATGTACTTTGAATGAGACAGTTTTTGATTTGTACAATAGCTGTGATTTTATGTCGTTTTCAGACCTGGGGGCTCCCTTTTAGTCCACCGGGCTCTACATGATGTGACTGTCTTGTTTACTCTGTCTGCATCTGTCATTTACACACATTGACACACACACACACACACACACACACACACACACACTCATTCACACACTCACTCACACACGCATGCATGCACGCACACATGTGCAAACAACACACACACACACACACACACACACACACACACACACACACACAACGACAGCATGTGCACATGCTGAGCTTAAAAGAGGAGGGTGGGATAGATAGAAGGAAGACAAGCATGGGGCTTGAAGTTGACCCTTCATTATGATCAAAACTGTTGATCAACAGTTCATTATGATCAATAACTGTTGACACAACCAGAGACCCTTCATTATGATCATTATGATCACCAGAATTCATTGACAATAATTATTGACACAACCAGAGAGAGAGACTGGGTAGGATTAGTGTCTTCATGTTTCGCTAGATCCATTGTTTAAATGGAAGATGTGTGTGTGTGTGTGTGTGTGTGTGTGTGTGTGCTCAGTCAGTTAGTGTGTATGGTTACTTCCCTTTCCTTGTGAAGATTTAGTGTGTGTGTGTGTGTGTGTGTGTGTGTGTGTGTGTGTCAGCGTGTGTGTGTGTGTGTGTGTGTGTGTGTGTGTGTGTGTGTGTGTGAATACAATGTGGTTTACTTGCTTGATGTGTATGTCTCTTGGCATTTGTTGCATAACAGGCAGTGGTAGTTTGTGAGTGTGAGGCTCATGGAGAGGAGAGAATGGTTTATTTTATTATTTTGCTTTTGGTTTTAGCCATGCAAAAGAGATTTGCCCAGAAATTCATATTCTGCATGCGTATATAGCCAGTCAAGAATGGGTATTTTTCTCAATTTTCATTATGTGTATGTGTGTGTGTGTGTGTGTGTGTGTGTGTGTGTGTGTGTGTGTGTGTGTGTGTGCGCGCGCGCCCGTACGCGCGCACCTTGTGTATGTATGTACGTGCATGTGCATTTATAATTATGTTTGACTGTGTGTGAGAGTCAGAGAGAGAGAGGGAGAGCAGTCATCGTAGTAGATGGTATCCTGATTTAAGCCCACCGCAGCCACCGGCCTGCTGATTGGGAAAGATCGGATGAATCCACACGGAACCATGCGCGCGCCTCTGCTATCAAGGGGGGGGAAGCATAGCTTTATCCTCCTCTCTGTGTAATGCGCCGCTGGGTCGCAGGGTGAGTGCCAGAGGCAGCAGCGCCGGGGATTACTCACGTCCTTCCATTCACCGCGTTGTTGTCGGGCTGGAACAGTGAACCGGCTGTGAGTCGTTGGAGCGGGTCGTTTATCCTTAGGCAGGAAGATAGGTCTGAGGAAGAGTGGATGGTTCCGTCTTCAACCTGCTATTTGTGACGAAGTACGGTCACATATGACTCTTAAAGGGTCCAAGGTTTTGTACTGTGGGCTTTCGTCACTGTTAATACCGCCTCCAGGCATGAAACAGGATGAGGGGAAGAAGAGACTAGAAACCTGATGAATGACAGCCCCATTGGGCCCAGCTCGCATGACAAGATTGATTCATGGAACACGGGAAGCTCCAGCGTGTTTGTGAACACAAGAACGGAAAGAGCTGCCGTCTTCTGTGAATCCAGTGTATTGATGGCGCGCGAGGAGTGTCAATAATAATCCACTACGCGCTGACAACTCCCAACAGT
The DNA here is from genome assembly GCA_016801955.1 of Conus betulinus. Taxonomy (NCBI): domain Eukaryota; kingdom Metazoa; phylum Mollusca; class Gastropoda; order Neogastropoda; family Conidae; genus Conus; species Conus betulinus. Next base: position 162,420 of record JADBJO010001611.1, read on the forward strand.
ACGCTTTGTTCCAAGTCTTTGGCGGGTGCGGAACAAAGAGAGATTGTGCCGAAGGCAGCCCGCTGCTGTTGAGAGACAACAGACTGGTTTTGAAGCTCGTAGTGTGCGCGTGCAGAGAAGAAGTTCGCTTTCTCTGGGTGGTGTGTGTGTGTGGTGTGCAGTGTTGTTGTGTCTTCGTGGCGGAAGCTCCTCCGACTGTCAATGAACTGGGTCCGCCCACGGTGATCGGATGTGTTCTGTGAGTGTGAGAGGGACTGCAAGACGGGCTGGCAAGTGTAGGCCTATCTCGTTGTTCCTCCTGTCAGGCGTCATCGTGGTTCTGTTGGGTGCTGTGCATGAGACCTGTGTGTTTTATAGCCAGAGAAGCGGGGGAGGATCAAGTTCAGCTTGCCTCGTTGTTCGCGCGGACAGCACGCACCCCCCCGCACAAGAAACTGGAGTTCATTTTTGAAAGCCGAATTGGTTGGAATTGATGAAGGTAGTTTATTTTGAAGTGTGTTTGAAGATAGTTGTTACAATTTGTCAGTCTGCGAGATTACCTTATTAACTCAATAGTTGTGTGTGTGTCAATGTGTGTGTGTGTGTGTGTGTGTGTGTGTGTGTGTGAGAGAGAGAGAGAGAGAGAGAGAGAGAGAGATTTCAAAGTTGTTCGTATTTGGGCCAAAGGCTGCTATGAAATGATAATGTAATAATAATATTAATTAGGGGGGGTGTGTGTGTGTGTGTGAGAGAGAGAGAGAGAGAGAGAGAGAGAGAGAGAGAGAGAGAGATACTAAGCATTGACTGTTGTGATGACTTCCATATCATGTAGGCATGCATATTCATGTGTGTATATATATATATATATATATATATATATATATATATATATATATATATATATATATCAGCGCTTGTGAGAAAGGAAGAAGAGACATTAAACCAAGTTACCATGCACTGGAGGGTTTGCATATAGAAAATCTTTGAAACATGTTGAACCCCATTCCACAATAAAGAAATGTAGGTCATCTTGTACAGGTGGAAATGATGTCATGCACTGTGATGTGGCTGAATCTTCAGTTGTGAAGTGGAGGTAGAGAGAGAGAGAGAGAGAGAGAGAGAGAGATGAAGCACTTTTCATTTTGTTTGTTTGTTTTTGCTTTGTTTTGTTACTGCAGGCAGCTAGTCACAGAAACCATGCCTGCTGAATTACATTAACAAAACTTCATGTATAATGGGTATGGTTGCCCAGTCATTACCATGTTTTAAATTTATATACCTGTGACTGTGTGAGACATCCAATCTGGATTGATTATGAACATTGTTTAAAAGATGAGTGAGTTCAATTGTATACAGGTGTGACTGTGAGACATCCAATCTAGATTGATTATGAGCATTTTTTTAGTAGGTGAGTTCACTTCTCATACCTGAAATTAGATTCAGATTAAAGAAGAAATAAATATACCTGTGACTGTGTGAGACATCCAATCTAGATTGATTATGAACATTGTTTAAAAGATGAGTGAGTTCAATTGATTATATACAGGCGTGACTGTGTGAGATGTCCAATGTATATTGATTATGAACATTTTTTAAGTAGGTGAGTTCACTTGTTATACCTGAAATTAGATTCAGATTAAAGAAGAAAAAGATGGTTTTGTGGGTTGCTGTGTACTCAGACTGTGATTCTCGGTGCTGGGTGGCATGCTGCAAATGGAACATAATGCTGCCACCCGTATGTGGGCAATATGTCGGGAAGAGGTCAAACCACGTGCGATTGAAAGTCATTTCTGAAAATAGATATGTTGCCAAAGGTGTATCTGCTACAACTTCCACTGTGTTCCAGCAAGCATATTTGTTGATATGAACAATTGTTAGTCTACATCTCAGGAAAAAAAGAAACCGCATTAGATTCATGGTATGAATATTTAGAAAGAAAAAATGCAATCACCTCTTTTGTTTTGGAACAGATTTTCTGCGTTAGGAAGAAATGGGGCACTTTCAACTGCCAATCTGTTTCTCTTTCTCTTCACGTCATGGAGAATTTTTCTGGCCTCATTAGTGTAATAGGGGAGGAAGGCAATCTTTAGAGTAGCACTGTCAGTGCCCTCACACCCAGTTGATGGGTAGTTAAGGGGCTTTTGATGGAACACATGGGGTGGGTTGAGTGAGGTGGGGAATCCTGTGGAACTCAGTGGGTGGGCTTCACTTGCCAGGGGTATCCATGCCTGTGATTAGCTGTGCTCAGGCATCAGGTCAGTGGGTGGCTGGGGACCCAGGGCATGGCAAATTTATTCATTTGATGTTGGTGGATCCATGCAGATGTGTCTGGGTGAAGAAGAATGTCCAACAAAATATGAGATTCCTATGCAGGGAAAATGAATGGAAACTGGTCAGTCTTGAAAGATAAGATTGCATATCTCTCAGTCAGAGCAGAGAGACAGGTTGTAGGGAGGTGAAAGATAAGATTGCATGTCTCTCAGTCAGAGGAAAGAGACTGGTTGTAGGGAGGTGAAAGATAAGATTGCATGTCTCTCAGTCAGAGGAAAGAGACTGGTTGTAGGGAGGTGAAAGATAAGATTGCATGTCTCTCAGTCAGAGCAGAGAGACTGGTTGTAGGGAGGTGAAAGATAAGATTGCATGTCTCTCAGTCAGAGCAGAGAGACTGGTTGTAGGGAGGTAAAAGATAAGATTGCATGTCTCTCAGTCAGAGCAGAGAGACTGGTTGTAGGGAGGTGAAAGATAAGATTGCATGTCTCTCAGTCAGAGCAGGGAGACTGGTTGTAGGGAGGTGAAAGATAAAAGATAACATTGCATGTCTCTCAGTCTGAGCAGGGAGACTGGTTGTAGGGAGGTGAAAGATAAGATTGCATGTCTCTCAGTCAGAGCAGAGAGACTGGTTGTAGGGAGGTGAAAGATAAGATTGCATGTCTCTCAGTCTGAGCAGAGAGACTGGTTGTAGGGAGGTGAAAGATAAGATTGCATGTCTCTCAGTCAGAAAGAGAGAGACTGGTTGTAGGGAGGTGAAAGATAAAGCATGTCTCTCAGTCAGAGCAGAGAGACTGGTTGTAGGGAGGTGAAAGATAAGATTGCATGTCTCTCAGTCTGAGCAGAGAGACTGGTTGTAGGGAGGTGAAAGATAAGATTGCATGTCTCTCAGTCAGAGCAGAGAGACTGGTTGTAGGGAGGTGAAAGATAAGATTGCATGTCTCTCAGTCAGAGCAGAGAGACTGGTTGTAGGGAGGTGAAAGATAAGATTGCATGTCTCTCAGTCAGAGCAGAGAGACTGGTTGTAGGGAGGTGAAAGAAAGATAAGATTGCATGTCTCTCAGTCTGAGCAGAGGAGATTGCATGTCTCTCAGTCAGAGCAGAGAGACTGGTTGTAGGGAGGTGAAAGATAAGATTGCATGTCTCTCAGTCTGAGCAGAGAGAGACTGGTTGTAGGGAGGTGAAAGATAAGATTGCATGTCTCTCAGTCTGAGCAGAGAGACTGAGATTGTGAATGGTCTCAGTCAGAGAGCAGAGCAGAGAGACTGGTTGTAGGGAGGTGAAAGATAAGATGCATGTCTCTCAGTCAGAGCAGAGAGACTGGTTGTAGGGAGGTGAAAGATAAGATTGCATGTCTCTCAGTCAGAGCAGAGAGACTGGTTGTAGGGAGGTGAAAGATAAGATTGCATGTCTCTCAGTCAGAGCAGAGAGACTGGTTGTAGGGAGGTGAAAGATAAGATTGCATGTCTCTCAGTCTGAGCAGAGAGATTGCATGTCTCTCAGTCTGAGCAGAGAGACTGGTTGTAGGGAGGGAAAGATAAGATTGCATAGCCTCAGTCAGAGCAGAGAGACTGGTTGTAGGGAGGTGAAAGATAAGATTGCATGTCTCTCAGTCAGAGCAGAGAGACTGGTTGTAGGGAGTGTGAAAGATAAGATTGCATGTCTCTCAGTCAGAGCAGAGAGAGATGGTTGTAGGGAGGTGAAAGATAAGATTGCATGTCTGTCAGGGAGAGCAGAGAGATTGCATGTCTCTCAGTCAGAGCAGAGAGACTGGTTGTAGGGAGGTGAAAGATAAGATTGCATAGCCTCAGTCAGAGCAGGGAGACTGGTTGTAGGGAGGTGAAAGATAAGATTGCATGTCTCTCAGTCAGAGCAGAGAGACTGGTTGTAGGGAGGTGAAAGATAAGATTGCATGTCTCTCAGTCTGAGCAGAGAGAGACTGGTTGTAGGGAGGTGAAAGATAAGATTGCATGTCTCTCAGTCTGAGCAGAGAGACTGGTTGTAGGGAGGTGAAAGGTAAGATTGCATGTCTCTCAGTCAGAGCAGAGAGACTGGTTGTAGGGAGGTGAAAGATAAAAGATAAGATTGCATGTCTCTCTCAGTCTGAGCAGAGAGATTGCATAGCCTCAGTCAGACTCAGAGCAGGGAGACTGGTTGTAGGGAGGTGAAAGATAAAAGATAAGATTGCATGTCTCTCAGTCTGAGCAGGGAGATTGCATAGCCTCAGTCAGACTCAGAGCAGAGAGACTGGTTGTAGGGAGGTCCATCAGTCTGGCTCAAGAGGGAAAAAAACAAGAGAGAAAAAAAATCAATAAATTTAGTTATATGTTTATTTACAGAAGATGGCACAATGATCAACTTGCATATATCTGCAGAGAGAGAGAGGGGGGGGGGGGGGGGGGAAAAGAGAGAGAGAGAGATTAATCTTTACTTTCCAGTGGTGGAGATGTTAGCATAATGATCATCCTGCATGTCTGCAGAGAAAAGAGAGAGAGAGAAAGAGAGAGGGGGTGAGGGGAGGAGGGGGTGGGGGGGGGGGGGGGGGGGGGGAGGTGAAAGAGGGATGTAGTTTAAAAAAAATCTGTATTTTTCACTGGTGTAGATGACCAATTGTCATATCAGCCAAGAGAGAGAGAGAGAGGGGGGGGGGGGGGGGGGGGGGGGATTGATCCCTACTCTGACTCAAGTTGTGAAGGGGAGTTGCTTGTACACAAAGAGGAGAGATGGAGAGAGAGAGAGGAGAGAGAGAGAGAGAGAATGAGGTCACCAAGATATGAACAGAGGCCAAATTGAATGTCTATAGAACAGTGGATGAGTTTGGTTTGATGTGTTCCAATGCAGCAACAGAAGAAGTGTTTCGAATGTCTATAGAACAGTGGATGAGTTTGGTTTGATGTGTTCCAATGCAGCAACAGAAGAAGTGATACGGTCGATGTGAACAGTGGATGAGTTTGGTGTGATGTGTTACAGTGCAATGATTCAGTCAATGTCAATAGTGGATGAGTTTGGTGTGATGTGTTCAGCCAGTCCGACATGGGAATGACAGTCCCTGTGGCAGAGGGCACAGGTGAAGTCTGATGCTGGTGTGTCTGCCTGGGCTGCAGCCTTTCTTCTCATTCTCTTTTCCCCGTGCTGCTGAGCGAGTGTCTCTTCAAACTTGGAGAGACCTTTCTGCACAGTCTGTCTCCAGGCTGACCGTTCGAGGGCTGTTGCTTCCCAGTTGCTCTGGTCAATGTTCAAGGCTTTTAGGTTCCTCTTGCACACGTCTTTGAATCGTAGCTGTGGTCTGCCTGTGGGACGTTTTCCCTGCACAAGTTCTTCATAGTGGAGGTCTTTAGGGATCCGTGCGTCATCCATGCGCATGACATGGCCGAGCCAGACCATACGTCTTTGTTTCAGCAGCCTGTACATGCTGGTGCATCCGGCTCTTTCCAGGACAGTGTTGTTTGGGACCTTGTCCTGCCAGGTGATGTTCAGAATGCATCAGAGGCTACGCATATGAAAAGCATGATTGAGCTTTCACTCTTGTTGGGCACGCAAAGTCCAAGACTCGCTGCCATACAGGAGGGTGCTCACGACGCAGGCTCTGTAGATCTGGATCTTTGTGTGCTCGGTCAGCTTGCTGTTGTTCCATACTTTCTTAGTCAGTCTGGTCATGGTGGTAGCTGCCTTGCCGATGTGCCTGTTGAGCTCTGCGTCAAGTGAGAGGGTGTTTGAGATATTTGAGCCCAGATAAACAAAGTCATGGACGACATCCAGTTCATGGTCATTTGATGCTGATGACTGGGGGAGAGTCAAACATCCTGTCCTATGACCTGTGTTTTCTTCAAGCTTATGGTAGCCCAAAGTCTTGGCAGGCATTTCTGAAGCAAGTCATGAGCTGCTGTAGGTCCTCGGCTGAGTGGGCGGTTACTGCTGCGTCGTCTGCAAAGAGGAAGTCACGCAGGCACCTCAGCTTGACTTTAGTCTTGGCTCTTAATCTGGAGAGGTTGAAGAGCTTTCCGTCTGTCCTGGTTCGGAGGTAGATACCTTCAGCTGCAGGACCAAATGCGTGTGTTTCAGCATCACAGCAAAGAAGATTCCAAACAGAGTGGGAGCCAGGAAGCAACTCTGTTTCACTCCGCTCCGTATGTTGAAGGCAGCTGATGTTGAGCCGTCAAAGACGACAGTGCCTTTCATGTCTTCGTGAAAGGATCTGATGATGCTGAGAAGTTTGGGTGGACATCCAATCTTGGGGAGGATCTTGAAGAGGCCATCCCTGCTGACCAGATTGAAAGCCTTTGTGAGATCTATGAAGGCAATGAAGAGTGGCTGCCTTTGCTCCCTACATTTCTCCTGAGGTTGTTTAAGGGAGAAGATCATATCTATAGTGGATCTGCTGGCACGGAAACCGCACCATGATTCAGGATAAACTTGCTCTGCAAGTACTTGGAGCCTCTTCAGTACTACTCGTGCAAAGACTTTCCCAACGATACTAAGGAGGGATATGCCACGATAATTATTGCAAACGCTTCTGTCACCTTTGTTTTTGTACAGTGTGATGACGTTAGCATCCCTCATGTCTTGTGGTACTTCGCCTTCACTCCAGCAGAGGCAGAGGATTTCATGCAACTCGGTGATAAGTGTCTCTTTACAGCACTTCAGTACTTCGGCGGGAATATACTGTCTTTCCCTGGTGCCTTGCCAGAGGCAAGAGAGTCCAGGGCTTCGTTGAGTTCGTCTATGGTTGGTCCTCTGTCAAACTCTTCCAATTCTGGTAGGTGCTCTATATGGCATTCAGGGCATCTTCTGTGACTACTTTTTACCTTGCATATAGCTCAGTGTAGTGCTCTACACAGCGCTCCATCTGTTGTTCTCTGTCCTGAATCACCTCCCCTGTAGCTGATTTCAAGGGGCAGTTTTCTTCTGTGTTGGGCCAAGTGTGCATGCTTGATGCTGTCATACATCGCCTTAATGTTGCCTGTGTCAGCTGCGATCTGGATCTGGGAGCAGAGCTGAAGCCAATAATCATTGGCGCATTGCTGGCACACTGCTGGACTTTGCTGTGAGCAGCATGAGAGAACCTGGAGGTTCTGCTCACTGGGATTGGTTTTGTATGCTGTCAGGGCGTTTCTCTTGGCCTCGATGGCTGGTGTCATTTCTTCTAAATGGGCTTCGAACCAATCAGCTGACCTTCTGGTCTTTTTGCCAAAGGTGGACATGGCGGTGTCCTCTGAAGTGTTCCCATCAGTCTTGGGCATTGGCAGTGGGTGGGCCAGGGAGAGAATCCTCCAACAAGCGTGCGAACTCCTCCACTTTTCTTTGATCGCGTGTTTTGCTGGTGTCGATGCAAGGCCGGCCTCCTTTCTCCTACTGTGCAGTCTCTTCGCACAGAGCTTCACTTTGCTGCACACAAAGAGTGGTCAGTGTCACACAATCAGCGTTCTGGTAGCTGCGAGTGATCTTGATGCTGGAAAGGTTGACTCGTCAGGTGAGGATCAGGTCGAGCTGATGCCAGTGTTTGGATCGAGGGTGTCTCCAGGAGACTCGATGCTGAGGCTTTGTGTTGAAGAATGTGTTACTGATGCACAACCCATGATGACAGCAGAGCTTTAGCAGGCGCTGGCCAGTCTCGTTCATTTTCCCAGTGCCGAACTGACCCAAGCAGGTGGGCCAGGAGTTGTGATCGCCACCTACTCTGGCGTTGAAATCGCCTGCGATGAACAGTAATTCTCTGTCGGAAATTCTCCTTATAGCAGCACTGAGGTCGTCATAAAATTTGTCTTTTGCTTCTGCTGTGGATGCCCAAAGTTGGTGCATAGGCACTAATTAGACTGACTGGTCCCGATGATGTTTGGAGTCAGAGAGACAGGATTTGTTCTGTTCCTTCTACTGGTGGGGTTATAGACTCCAATAATCTGTTTCTAACAGCGAATTCCACGCTGTGTTCTCTGACCTCGTCTGATGGTTTGCCCTGCCAGAACAGGGAAGTCTCTCTCCCTCACAGATCCTATTTCTGGGAGCCTGGTTTCTTGAAGGGCAACAATGTCCATCTGCAGTCTGTTCAGTTCTCTGTCGATGACGGCTGTCTTGCGAACATCGTTTACTTCCTGCAGGTCATCAGAAAAGCCTGGTGTCAATGTCCTTACGTTCCATGTACCCAATTTAAGGGTGGAAGTTTTCATTTTTCTGTTGCCTAGTCTATAGTTATCCGCTTGTTGGTTTTCACCCTAAACCCCACGCACCCAGTGAGGCTAACGGACCGTGGCCGGGCAGCAACTTACTGGCTGGGGACTGCCCAGCTTAAGGTGGGCGGTAGCTGCCCAGTGAGATGTGATGATCTCTCCCACCGTCGGAAGCAGCCCCTGGCATCTGACTCTACGTGCAAATTGTATGCAGACTTAAAACCGGTAGACTGCTACTTCCCGTGTTTTGTTGATGCTGCAAAAGCAAAGCTGGAGTGACCTCTCCAGAGCGCAAAGCCTGGGTATGTAAGTATGAGGCAAGCTGTTACCCATGCAGCAGCCCCCCCCCCCCCCCTCCCCTCCACGTCACTGGAATGGTCCATTGGAAAGGCAAACGCCGATACACATGGTTCCAGTGCCATCGCAGGAGTTGCCAGAACGTTGCTGTATACAGCCTTGGACTGCCTTGGGGACTCCGACTCCGGATTTTTCCTCAGGATTGACCTCCGATGCCTTTCCTAAGTGTGGGTATAGCCGCAAGGCAGGGGAGGTTTGAGATCAAAATTTTCCTTCTCTTAGGTGGGCTGTCTTCCCAGACTAATGAGCCCCATCTGCCCAAGAAGGGATGTTAGCCCCACACACAAACCCGTTTAACCTCCGGGTGAGTTGGTCTACATTAGTCTGACCTCTACCCTTCGACCTGTCCAGCTTGGGTGGCCCTACCAGGAGCATACAGCTCCCACTGGCATAGCTCTCTGAGTCACAGAGGTACACAAGCTCCCACACCATGACAAGGAGTAGACCGTGTAGACCGTTTGGTGTGATGTGTTCCAATGCAGCAACAGAAGAAGAGATATGGTCAACATCAGACCATGATTTTAGTTGGGCATTGTTCTCAGTAAATTTGATGGATGGCCTGTCTCTCTCATCCAGCCACTACCCCCTTGGCACACATGCATTCACACTCACATGGCTGCGCATGTGTGCATGCACACACACACACACACACACACACACACACACACACACACACACACACACACACACACACATGCACATGCACACACACACACACACACACACACACACACACACACACACACACACATAAGGGTTTTATAATCTGGTGGCTGGCATATTCAAAGCATTTCATGCCTGGTTGGGCCCACAGTTGAGTTGTTTTTGATGCCACTCTTCGGGGCCGGCTGCAGGTGCTGGCAGAACCAGCCACGCTGCTGAGCACTTTTGCACCCATTGTTTTGTCACTGTGGGTGATGATAATCTGTTCATCAGGTGTTTTATCAACCTGGTTTTCAATGAGTCGGAAAGAATAACACAAAGATGTTGAGATCTGTCCCAGACTTAAAGGGGGTTGGGCTGTGGGATAGGGCTAGAGGAGGCAGAAGGAAGACGTGTGTTGCATGGGATGTTTCATAGCTGAAGATAAGGAGTGAATGAGAAGAAGACAAAAAAAAGAAAGAGGTGGAAGGTTGGCAATGGCGTGGAGGTGGAGAGGCTGTGTTGACTCAGTGCTTGGGGATGACGAAAAGAAAAAAAAAAGATGGAGAGAATGACAAAGCAGCAGCTAAACAATAGCGTGCACTGTTTGGTTGCTAAAGACAACAGCGCTCGGTGTTTGGTTGCTAAAGACAACAGTGCTCAGTGTTTGGTTAAAAGACAACAGCGCTCAGTGTTTGGTTGGTAAAGGCAACAGTGCTCAGTGTTTGGTTGCTAAAGACAACAGTCTCAGTGTTTGGTTGCTAAAGACAACAGCGCTCAGTGTTTGGTTGCTAAAGACAACATGCTCAGTGTTTGGCTGCTAAAGACAACAGCGCTCAGTGTTTGGTTGCTAAAGACAACAGTGCTCAGTGTTGGTTGCTAAAGACAACAGCGCTCAGTGTTTGGTTGCTAAAGACAACAGCGCTCAGTGTTTGGTTGCTAAAGACAAGTAGCGCTCAGTGTTTGGTTGCTAAAGACAACAGCGCTCAGTGTTTGGTTGCTAAAGACAACAGTGCTCAGTGTTTGGTTGCTAAAGACAACAGCGCTCAGTGTTTGGTTGCTAAAGACAACAGCTCAGTGTTTGGTTGCTAAAGACAATAGCTCAGTGTTTGGTTGCTAAACAGTGCTCAGTGTTTGGTTGCTAAAGACAACAGCATTCAGTGTTTGGTTGCTAAAGACAACAGCGCTCAGTGTTTGGTTGCTAAAGACAACAGCGCTCGGTGTTTGGTTGCTAAATAGTGCTCAGTGTTTGTTAGCTAGAGACAATAGCAGAAGTGTCTGGTTGCTAAAGACAACAGAACTGAAGTGTTTGGTTGCTAAAGACAACAGCGCTCAGTGTAGAGGGTGCTAAAGACAACAGCACATGGTACCGTTTGTGTTGCTAGAAGTATAGAAGAGGAAGTGGGGGAAGGAGGGTGGTGTTGATGGAAAAGAAGTAAGAAGAGGAGGAAGAAATAAGGTGGAATGGATTGACTAGACAGTATAGAAGAAGAGGGTGGAAGAATGGACAGTATAGAAGAAGGAGTGGGGGGAGGAAGTGGTGGGACTGGGAGAGGAAGTGGTGGTGGTGATGGTACCGTTGTGACTAGACACTATAGAGAGAGTGGGGGAAGGTGGGGGGAGGAGGGTGGTGGTGGACTAGACAGTATAGAAGAGGAAGTGGGGGGAGGAGGGTGGTGGGTGGTGGTGACTAGACAGTATAGAAGAGGAAGTGGGGGAGGAGGGTGGTGGTGATGGTACCGTTGTGACTAGACAGTATAGAAGAAGAAGTGGGGGGAGGAGGGTGGTGGTGATGGTACCGTTGTGACTAGACAGTATAGAAGAAGAAGAAGGGGGGGGGAGGAAGGTGGTGGTGATTGTGACTAGACAGGAATAGAAGAAGAAGTGGGGGGAGGAGGGTGTGTGGTACGTTGTGACTACACAGTATAGAAGAGGAAGTGGGGGGAGGAGGGTGGTGGTGGTACTACTTGACAGTATAGAAGAGGATGGTGGTGGTGGGGGAGGGGGGGGGGGAGGGTGGTGGTGATGGTACAGTTGTGACTACACAGTATAGAAGAGAGGAAGTGGGGGGAGGAGGGTGGTGGTGATGGTACAGTTGTGACTACACAGTATAGAAGAGGAAGTGGGGGTGGAGGAGGGGGTGGTGACTACACAATATAGAGGGTGGGGTTGAGGGTGGTGGTGACTACACAGTATAGAAGAGGAAGTGGGGGAGGAGGGTGGTGGTGACTACAGTATAGAAGAGGAAGTGGGGGGGGAGGAGGGTGGTGGTGACTACACAGTATAGAAGAGGAAGTGGGGGGGAGGAGTGTTGGTGGACTACACAGTATAGAAGAGGAAGTGGGGGAGGAGGGTGGTGGTGACTACACAGTATAGAAGAGGAAGTGGAGGGAGGAGGGTGGTGGTGACTACACAGTATAGAAGAGGAAGTTGGGGAGGAGGGTGGTGGTGACTACACAGTAATCATACAGTGGTGGGAATATACGCAGTACACAGTATAGAAGAGAGACTACACAAGTGGGGAGGAGGGTGGTGGGTGACTACACAGTATAGAAGAGGAAGTTGGGGAGGAGGGTGGTGGTGACTACACAGAAGTATAGAAGTGGGAAGTTGGGGGGGGGAGGGTGGTGACTACACAATATAGAAGAGGAAGTGGGGGGAGGAGGGGTGGTGGTGAAGGCTGCTGGTACAGTTGTGACTAGACAGTAGAGAGATGCTGAGCCTCAGATACAGAAACTTAATCTCTTCATATGCTAAGAAATTTTTTTCTTCATGGAACAACAGTTTTACCTTCAAAATTGTTGCTTGTTACATTCAGTATCATTATATGAAACAAGAAATTCCTGCAAAGTAACTTTGTTTTACTGTATAATCATACATATGAGTATATGCAGTATGCAATTGCCAGAATATACTCTGTTTTACTATACAATCATATACATATACGCCATATACAATTTCCAGAGTATACTCATTTTTTGATCCACCTTGCAAACTGACCTGAACTAGATATTTGATTTTGTTTTCATGGTAAGCACTTTGAAATCAGATTTTTACTGGAAGAAGGGGGTCTTTGAGAAGAGAAAGGGATGCAAAAGATGGAGGGAGGGAGAGAGATCTTTGGGTTTGGTAACCAGCATGGCTGAAGATGAGTTTGGTAACCAGTTTGGCATGGCTGAAGATGGTTTGGTGGCTGAAGATGGGTTTGGTAACCAGCAGGGCTGAAGATGGGTTTGGTAACCAGCATGGCTGAAGATGGGTTTGGTAACCAGCATGGCTGAAGATGGGTTTGGTAACCAGCATGGCTGAAGATGAGTTTGGTAACCAGCACGGCTGAAGATGAGAGTCCCCTTTCTATATCCCACCCGCTGTGCATTTCACAGCTTTTGATCATCATGTCAGCAGTTGGTCCACCAACTTAGGGTGTATTATTTTTCAGCAGTTGGTCCACCCAGCTTAGAGTGTATGTGCAGTGGCCAGATGGATGAGAATATGATGCATTATTTTTCATCAATTGGTCCACCAACTTGCCTGGTGTACAGTACATGTGCATTTGCCAGATGGATGAGAATATGATGCATTATTTTTCATCAATTGGTCCCACCAACTTGCCTGGTGTACAGTACATGTGCAGTGGCCAGATGGATGAGAATATAATGTATTGTTTTTCAGCAGTTGGTCCACCAACTTAGGGTGTATTATTTTTTCAGCAGTTGGTCCACCAACTTAAGTGCATGTGCAGTGGCCAGATTGATGAGAATATAATGGACATGTTTTTTTTTTTTACAGCGAGAGAGCCACTCCACTCATTGGCTGGAAATTTAGACTCAGTCTGGATTTTGTTGTTGCTGTTGTGCTAAGTTTATGTCTTAATAATTACGTACATTCCAAACATTTATAATTGTATGGGTATGACCAGCAATGGCATGGTAAATGTCATGGCCTTGTCAAGGTGTAAGTTGTTTGTGACTTGGTATTGTGGAATGGGGCTATGCAGTCCATGATAATGAACTCCTACTGTGTCATTTTGTTTCAGCATGTAATGGAGAGATAATTAATTGGGGAGAGTTTTTTAACTCAGCTCTCTCTCTCTCTCTCTCTCTCTCTCTCTGTTCCCCCCCCCCCCCCCCCCTCTCTCTCTCCCTCTCTCTCTCTCTCTCTCTCTCTCTCTCACACATACTTGGGATCCCTTGAGGGAGGCAGGGGCTGATTTGAATAGGAGGGAAGGTGGTTTGTCAATAGAAATTTTAAAGAAATTAAGGAAAGAGAAAAAAGCCAAACCTAAATGGTTCCTTGAACTCTCAGGCTGTCAGGCACACACCCTTGTACCCTGGCTGTTACAACAACAAGAGAGATAAAGATTAAAGGATTGGGTACAACATCAAAGAGATGAAGATTAAAGGATTGGGTACAACAACAAAGAGATGAAGATTAAAGGGTTGGGTACAATGACAAAGAAGAGATGAGAGGTACAAAACAAGGAGAGAGGTAAAGGGGGGAGAGTACTGAAAGGCAATTAAAGGGTTGGGTACAATGACAAAGAGATGAATGACAAAGAGATGAAGGTTAAAGGGTTGGGTACACTGACAAAGAGATGAGAGTTAAAAGAAGGAGAAGGTGAATGGGGAGAATAAATTTGTTGGTTCATGTACATGGCTCTGTAATTTGAGGTCTCTTCAGGTTACCTTGTTGGACAGGAGGAAGAAAATGGCAGATAAAAAGTAGGCTTGGTTTTCCACACCTCTTCAGGTTACCTTGTTGGACAGGAGGAAGAAAATGGCAGATAAAAAGTAGGCTTGGTTTTCCACACCTCTTCAGGTTACCTTGTTGGACAGGGGAAAGAAAATGGCAGATAAAAGTAGGCTTGGTTTTCCAAACCTCTTCAGGTTACCTTGTTGGACAGGAGGAAGAAAAATGGCAGATAAAAAGTAGGCTTGGTTTTCCAAACCTCTTCAGGTTACCTTGTTGGTCAGGGGAAAGAAAATGGCAGATAAAAAGTAGGCTTGGTTTTCCACACCTCTTCAGGTTACCTTTTTGGACAGGAGGAAGAAAATGGCAGATAAAAAGTAGGCTTGGTTTTCCACACCTCTTCAGGGGAGAGGACAGAACAGTTACAGGGAATAGAGAAAGGGGAGAGGGGAGAACAGGGACAGGGAATAGAGAAAGGGGAGAGAAGAGAGAACAGGGACAGGGAATAGAGAAAGGGGAGAGGAGAGAAGAACAGGGACAGGGAATAGAGAAAGGGGAGAGAAGAGAACAGGGACAGGGAATAGAGAAAGGGGAGAGAAGAGAACAGGGACAGGGAATAGAGAAAGGGGAGAGGAGAGAACAGGGACAGGGAATAGAGAAAGGGGGAGAGAAGAGAAGAACAGGGACAGGGAATAGAGAAAGGGGGAGAGAAGAGAACAGGGACAGGGAATAGAGAAAGGGGAGAGGAGAGAAGAACAGGGACAGGGAATAGAGAAAGGGGAGAGGAGAGAAGAACAGGGACAGGGAATAGAGAAAGGGGGAGAGGAGAGAAGAACAGGGACAGGGAATAGAGAAAGGGGAGAGAAGAGAACAGGGACAGGGAATAGAGAAAGGGGAGGAGAGGAGAGAACAGGGACAGGGAATAGAGAAAGGGGAGAGGAGAGAACAGGGACAGGGAATAGAGAAAGGGGAGAGAAGAGAAGAATAGGGACAGGGAATAGAGAAGGGGGAGAGGAGAGAACAGGGACAGGGAATAGAGAAAGGGGAGAGGAGAGAAGAATAGGGACAGGGAAGAGAAAAGGGGGAGGGGAGAGGAGAGAACAGGGACAGGGAATAGAGAAAGGGGAGAGGAGAGAAGAATAGGGACAGGGAATAGAGAAAAGGGGAGAGGAGAGAACAGGGACAGGGAATAGAGAAAGGGGGAGAGGAGAGAAGAACACAGGGACAGGGAATAGAGAAAAGGGGAGAGAAGAGAAGAACAGGGACAGGGAATAGAGAAAGGGGAGAGAAGAGAACAGGGACAGGGAATAGAGAAAGGGGAGAGGAGAGAGAAGAACAGGGACAGGGAATAGAAAAGGGAAAGGGGAGAGGAGAGAAGAACAGGGACAGGGAATAGAGAAAGGGGAGAGGAGAGAAGAACAGGGACAGGGAAATAGAGAAAGGGGAGAGAAGAGAACAGGGACAGGGAATAGAGAAAGGGGAGAGGAGAGAGAACAGGGACAGGGAATAGAGAAAGGGGGAGAGAGGAGAGAACAGGGACAGGGAATAGAGAAAGGGAGAGAAGAGAAGAACAGGGACAGGGAATAGAGAAAGGGGAGAGGAGAGAACAGGGACAGGGAATAGAGAAAGGGGAGAGAGAGAGAATAGGGACAGGGAATAGAGAAAAGGGGAGAGAGAGAGAGAACAGGGACAGGGAATAGAGAAAGGGGAGAGGAGAGAAGAACAGGGACAGGGAATAGAGAAAGGGGGGAGAGGAGAGAAGAATAGGGACAGGGAATAGAGAAAGGGGAGAGGAGAGACAGGGACAGGGAAGGAATAGAGAAAGGGGAGAGGAGAGAACAACAGGGACAGGGAATAGAGAAAGGGGAGAGGAGAGAACAGGGACAGGGAATAGAGAAAGGGGAGAGGAGAGAGAGAAGGGGACAGGAAATAGAAAGAAACAGGAGAGGAAAGAAGGGGAGAACAGGGAAGGGACAGGGAATAGAGAAAGGGAGAGAGGAGAGAACAGGGACAGGGAATAGAGGGGAAGGGGAGAGAAGAACAGAGGGACAGGGAATAGAGAAAGGGGGAGAGGAGAGAACTGGGACAGGGAATAGAGAAAGGGGAGAGAAGAACAGGGACAGGGAATAAGAGAAATGGGGAGAGGACAGAACAGGGACAGGGAATAGAGAAAAAGGGGAGAGGAGAGAAGGGGGGACAGGGAATAGAGAAAGGGGGAGAGTGGAGAAGAACAGGGACATGGAATAGAGAAAGTGGGGATTTCTCTGTCTGTCTGGGGAATAGAGAAAGGAGAGAGAAGAACAGAGACAGGGAATAGAGAAAGGGGAGAGGACAGAACAGGGACAGGGAATAGAGAAAGGAGGGGGTGGAGAACTGGGACAGGGAATAGAGAAAGGGGAGAGGAGAGAACAGAGACAGGAATAGAGAACAGGGGGAGAGAGAGAACAGGGACAGGGAAAGAGAGAAGGGGAGGGATGAGAGAACAGGGACATGGAATAGAGAAAGGGGGGAGAGGAGAGAACAGGGACAGGGAATAGAGAAAGGGGAGAGAAGAACTGAGAGACAGGAATAGAGAAAGGGGAGAGGACAGAACAGGGACAGGGAATAGAGAAAGGGGAGAGGAGAGAACAGGGACAGGGAATAGAGAAAGGGGAGAGGAGAGAACAGGGAGGGGGGAATAGAGGAGGCGGAGAGGAGAGAGAACAGGGACAGGGAATAGAGGAGGCGGAGAGGAGAGAAGCCTGCACAGACCAGGGACAGGGAGGGCTGAAAAGGTGAAGGAGGAGCTAGGATGAACGAAAGGAAAGGAGGAAGGGGGGGTGGGGGATGGGTGTGGAGAGACCGAGGGGGTGAGGGGGCAGGTGTGACACAGAGGAAACAAGGTGTTTGCAGAAACAAAGTCAACAAAGGTGCTAACATGTGGCAGGACTCATGCAGATTATGTTAACTTGAAGCCACAAATAAATGTCATCCAGCTCCAGTCCTGTGCTTGGCTAGCAGAGTGGAAAAAAGAAGAAAAAAAGGGGGATGGGGTAGTAGTAGTGGTGGTGGTGGTGGGGCTGGTCTTCTCCTGGCTCTTAGGTTTAGCAGTGTGCATTTCTCTGTCTGTCTGGGCCAGTGTTCTGAGATGTTCAGAAAGAGAAGGGAGGGCTGACACAGTGTGGGCCAGTGTTCTGAGATGTTCAGAAGGGAATGACTGTCATAGTGTTTGGGCCAGTGTTCTGAGATGTTCAGAAAGAGAAGGGAGGGGGTGACACAGTGTGGGCCAGTGTTCTGAGATGTTCAGAAGGGAATGACTGTCACAGTGTTTGGGCCAGTGTTCTGAGATGTTCAGAAAGAGAAGGGACAGGCTAACAGTGCGTGGGCCAGTGTTCTGAGATGTTCAGAAAGAGAAGGGAGGGCTGACACAATGTGGGCAAGTGTTCTGAGACGTTCATAAAGAGAAGGAAGGGCTGACACAATGTGGGCAAGTGTTCTGAGAC
>JADBJO010001611.1:185000-200000 GCA_016801955.1 Conus betulinus
ACTCGCTTTTCTGTAACTTGCTTTAATAAAAAATTCAAAAGGACTTGCAGTGAGGATCCTTCATGTAGTGACTTACAGTCAGTTCAGGCAGACAGAGGTAGACTGTCAGTGGAAGCTTTTCCTGTGGTGATTTCAGTGAACAATGTTGCCACAAATATTGCTACATCAAGTCCTTCTGCCATAGCCAGTGTCTCACCAGCTAGTGTACTTCGTACCACTCTGTGAATTTTCTTGGAGTTCCAGCAAATAGGAATGACCTCTCCTTTCTCATTGGCTAGGAAGATGATATAGCCACCTTAAGTTCCTCCATCCTTCAGGTTGCCAAAAGAAGCATCTGTGTAGACCATCAGTTTCAGTGTTTCTGATTCCAAGTATTGAAATTTTAGCATAACATGTTCTGATTTGATCTTTTTGATGACTTTGTTTGCTTCCAATAGATGTTCCACTTTCCCACCTTTCACATTAGAAGAAAGCTGACAAGCATCAAATGCTACATCAGGACGACTCTGACGAGATATGCACAAAATCTGACCAACTTTGGACCTGTATATGTGTTTCTCCTCAGCTGTCATGTTGTCCTGTTTCTGTTTTGTTCTTCTTTTGTCAGTGGGTATGGGGTCCAGAGTGTCTCCATACTTGGTTTGTTGTAGACACACTGTGTGTCCATCAGAGGACAGCTCCATCCAATGTATTGAAAAGCTTTGTTTTCTTCCTTACCAACCCTGAATGTTTTTCTGATTTCTTCAGTCACATTCTGTTCAAAGGCCTTTGTGTTTCCCCAGATGAAGTCATCCACGTGGCATGCTAAGATGCCAATCACTTCATCTCCAGTCATCCAACAGAAGACTGCTGGGTCAACTTTTGACATCCTTCCTCCAAGTTTTTTGCATAACATCTTTGACCCCTTTGTACCACTGCAGAGAAGCATCATTTAGTCCATACACACATAAGATTCTGTCATCAGTATCTCATTCTCTGTTCTGTGTTCTTTAGTGAAAAATGCCAAGTTGCATTGTTCTTCACATTCTTCATGGTATTCAGTGTCAGTGTCTGTCATTCTCACTTCTTCTTTGTGTGGGCATTGTTTGGCCCAGTGAAACACTGACTGGCAAACAGCACACTTGTTCTCCTTCATATCAGTCCAGGGTTTGAGCCTCTTGGAACTTTGTTCTTTGGCCATGTTCTTTGATCAATCGAACTAGGTGGATCTGGAAATCTACTTCCTCTATATCTTGTACTGTCTTTTGTCACAAACGCTTCTTGTTTCACTATGATTTCATCCTCAGCTTTGGCTCCCAAATGACCTCCAAAAATTCTCTTCAAAGCAGACTTCATAGAAGAAAATTTTCTATCAGAACTAACTGTTTTCCTTTTTACTGTCAAATTTGCATTGTCCAATAGTTTGAATGCCAATACTGCATCTGGATACTCCATCTGTATTTCTTGCAGATTGTGTATCTTCTTTCATATTCTACAATGTAATCAACCATTGACATGCTTTACCCATTCTTAAATGACTCAAAATCCGAGTATGAAGAATATGCTAGATCAATTTCATCTTGAAGAAAGAGAGCATCAAGAGCAGTAATTAAAACGTCCATACCATCTCTGGTGTTCAGTTCTGCAGCGTCGATCTCCAAAGCTCTCACTCGAGTTTGTCCCATTAGCTAATGCTTGTTTCTCAGGCTTCATGTCTGTCACTAGCTTCCAAACTTCAAGTTCGTTTTTCCACGTCTCATATACTGTGTCCGGTCCTAGACTCGGCTGTATTTTAAAAGTTTTGCGCCATACTTACGCTCTGCTACCATGAAAAAGTTAAACCATAAATGTACTTCTAACGTTGCCTCCTCGGCTTGCACAGATTTGTTGACTCTCCCCTCGTTTCGGCTTCTCTCATTTCCAAGTTATTTCCTTAGTTACAGTTTCATTACTTCCGGTAAGTTCGACAACAATGTTTTCCTACCATGCACTGTTCCGATACCGTCTATCGTTACCAAGGTGCATGCAATCAGTATTTAGTTGTCATAAGGTGCATGCAATCAGTATTTAGTTGTCATAAGGTGCATGCAATCAGTATTAAGTTTTCATTAGCCTTAAGCAATCAGTATTAACTCTTTCATCCCTGCTTGTCTGTCAGACATTACTTCCCCTTATTCCTATGTTTCTAAGTTACAAGCAGTACCCTTCATTACTGGGTTTCCAGGAAAAAAGTAAACAAAGAATAGGGTGTGTACTTCTCATTGTTTTGTGTGACTGTGTTTCTATTGGACTATAGCATGTCATACACCATTGTGTACAGAAATGGTTCTGGCACATTTTGATCTGGTTTTCCGACCTTTCTCGCATATTTGGTGACACACACAGGTGTCAAGACTGGTGACAACTACTAATTAATTCAAACTTAAAGAAACAAAATGTTATATACAGCTCAAAAACATGCGAGCAGCAAAAAACCATGCATGCAACTCACAGTCTGATGTCCTCCGGTAAATCCACTTCAAAGAATGCTTCACAAGTGTCTTTGTCACAGTGTCACCATGTCCAAGGAAAAAATGCACAGCAATGATAAAAATGTCCCCACAGTACTCCTTCGCCACTATGGTCTTACGAATTCAGTGGTCTTTGCACAGTATTTGTCCAAAAGTCACACTTTGAGTTAATGTCAACAAACAACACACATGTCAGTCTTAGAAAATGATGCACTGCTAGTGTCACAGTGTCAAAGTGTCATACGTGAGACCAGGTGTCACACAAAGGAAACACAGGTGTGGTACACACCTTAAAACAATCTTTCTGATTATTACAACACAGAGATATTCATTGCACTTTTCACATATCATCATTGTCTTGCCTTGCTTGAACGGATTGTCACTGTATTTCACACCAGGGTGTGTTGACTCATATTGTTTGTGTCGCGCGACACATACCACACAGGTGTGATCTTTTCCAACACCTGCCACTGTGTTTTTTTCTGGATCAGTCTGCCATTTAGTGTTGGCATTGTCATTTGCAAAACTGACTAGCTTTGAAAGGACTGTATCAGAATAGAACAGCTGAAAATAATCCACAGCCTTCATTGACGTATCGAGTATGCGCACAGGACCAGGGCGCCGTTCGAAGTTTTTCCAAGGTGTGCATGGTTCAGTGAAATCCCCACCTGTCCAGTCAAATCATGGCCAATTGTAGCTAGTGGAAGATTTTCATCATCTAATTCATCGCCAGTATCACTGTCATCTTCATTGATGGCATTGGCAAGTGCTGCTCTCTCTTCTTCTGTTAGATCAAACAGATCGAAGTCATCGTTTAAGTTGTAAATTTCGTCGTCAGAAAACTGATCGCTGTCTGCAACTTCTTCAACCTCCATCTTCTCAGTAGGCACTAAACAGTGTGCTCTCACGGTCAAGTCAAGATAAAAATTTTGGTTCCAGACACTTTCCCACACTGAGGAAGTAAGCAGGCATGACTTACCTAAACATCCTGTGAGTCCCGTTACAAGGCGAAGGCCGCTATGACGCACCAACCATGTGACAGGTGGGCGCAGATTTCAAGCATGAACCGCTGCAGCGGGTTGCCGGGACAGAAGGAGTATGTTTCTCTGAACCGCTGAGGCAGTTTTCAGGAATGAAAGGAGAAGATTTGCAAAAAGCGCTCTAGCGGTTGGCAGGGATGAAAGAGTTAAGTTGTTATAAGGTGCATGCAATCAGCATCAGATTATCACAAGGCACCACCAATCAGTACCAGGTTGCCATAAGTTACAAGCCATCAGTACCAGGTTGTCATGGCATGAGCCATCAGTACCAGGTTGTCATGGCACGAGCCATCAGTACCAGGTTGTCATAAGTCACCATCAGTACCAGGTTGTCATAAGTCACCATCAGTACAGGTTGTCATAAGCTACAAGCCATCAGTACCAGGTTGTCATAAGTCACGACCATCAGTACCAGGATGTCATGGCACGAGCCATCAGTACCAGGTTGTCATAAATTACAAGCCATCAGTACCAGGTTGTCGCAAGCTACAAGCCATCAGTACCAGGTTGTCAAAAGTCATGACCATCGGTACCAGGTTGTCAAAAGTCACGACCATCAGTACCAGGTTGTCAAAAGTCACGACCATCAGTACCAGGTTGCCATAAGTTACAAGCCATCAGTACCGGGTTGTCATGCATGAGCCATCAGTACCAGGTTGTCATGGCACGAGCCATCAGTACCAGGTTGTCATAAGTCACAACCATCAGTACCAGGTTGTCATAAGGCACAAGCCATCAGTACCAGGTTGTCATAAGGCACAAGCCATCAGTACCAGGTTGTCATAAGGCACAAGCCATCAGTACCAGGTTGTCATAAGGCAAAAGCATTAGCATCAGGTTGTCAGAAGGCACAAGCCATCAGTACCAGGTTGTCATAAGGCACAAGCCATCAGTACGAAGTTGTCATAAGGCACAAGCCATCAGTATTGGGTTGTCATAAGGCACAAGCCATCAGTACCAGGTATTCATAAGGCACACGCCATCAGTACCAGGTTGTCATAAGGCACAAGCCATCAGTACCAGGTATTCTTAAGGCACAAGCCATCAGTATCAGGTTGTCATAAGACACAAGGCATCAGTACCAGGTTGTCATAAGGCACAAGGCATCAGTACCAGGTTGTCATAAGGCACAAGCCGTCAGTATCAGGTTGTCATAAGGCACAAGCCGTCAGTATCAGGTTGTCATAAGGCACAAGCCATCAGCATCGGGTTGTCATAAGGCTGTAGCAATCAGTATCAGGTTGTCTGTCAGAAGGCAGAAGCCATGAGTACCTGGTTTGTCAGAAGGCACAAGCAGTCAGTACCAGGTTTGTCAGAAGGCACAAGCAGTCAGTACCTGGTTTGTCAGAAGGCACAAGCAGTCAGTACCTGGTTTTCATAAGACACAAGCCATCAGTACCTGTTTGTCAGAAGGCACAAGCCATCAGTACCTGGTTTGTCAGAAGGCACCAGCAGTCAGTACCTGGTTTGTCAGAAGGCAGTCCACCAGAAGAAACACTGTCCTTCTGCTTTGTGCTTTTGATGATGTTCAGCAGTGGCTGCTCTAATTCAGTGTATGCACCACTAGGTGATGACAGTAATACACAGCTGGAATGTGTAGACGTCCCCCTCAAGAGGGCGCCACAACTTAACCAGTGACAATGCCAATGAGTTTACCAACAGCAAAGATTTGTCACAAATGCTGCACAGGGCGTGGATGTTGAGAAGAAAGCAGAAATAAAGTCACAACAAGAGTTTTGCTCCTTTGTTTGCTTGTATTCTTTTTCTGGTTTGTATTGTAGAGATTGAGAAGTTTGGGTTCTTTTGCTCTGCTGTAAAGCTCTCTTTTGATTTTAGGTTTTTGCTGGGGTTTTTTTTTTTTCATTTTTAGTGTTAAAAGATTGTATTCTATTGTTTTTTCCCCCCAGTTTTTATTTCTTTTAGTTTTCATAGATGCATTCAGCTATGTGCTGTGGTTCTGAGTACTTCATTGTTTTTATGTACACTGTACCTTGTCTACAGATTTGTTGCCCTTTTATTCACAACTCTCTTCTACAATACTTTTCGCCATGGAATGACTGTTAGGGTATGAGGATAAATCCCTGGGAAGCGGTTTTCCAACTTATATTCGCATTCTTCAGAACAGATCTTTTTCATGTTATTTGTAAAAAAAAGTTTGAGTGTAAAAAATATAAGGGAAAGAAAGGAAATGGGTTTGAATTAGTCACAAGAAAGCTGCATCTTTAACATGTCTGTAAATAGGGCAGTGCAGATGCAGTTTGTGGATAGCATCATATGACATGTTTGATGATGAAGCTTGAAAGATATTATAAGTCATAGAGAAACATAATTCACCTCACAAGGCTACCTTATTGGTGGGATTGAAAGAGTCATATAATGCAAAATATTTCCATTAATAAATGAACCTCAGAGTTCTTTGTATGGAATGTGGAAGAAGAACCATCAGTGCACAAGCACACACACACACACACACACACACACACACACACACACACACACACACACACACACACACACACACACACACACACACACACACACTGTCAGAGAGGTCAGGTATCCGTACTCTAGTAAAATCAGAAAGCACTTTTATTTAGGATTCCATCAGTCATTAGTGATGACGCTCTGGAACAGAGCATTTACAGGCGTACATACTGGACCTGAGAATGCTACAAAAGGTTTCAATGTGAGCATAATTGACGGAGTACATCTGTAAACGTGCCACAAGAATCAAACTACAGACAGGCAACTCATGAAAAGGTTGGACATTTTGTATTACAGAAGATCAGGCAGAGGAATCAGAAGAACAGTTCATTCCATACATTGAAATCCCTCCACTCTCGAGCACTGAGGAAGATGACAGCAGTGATGAGGATGTCATTGTGAAGAAACCCAGCCGCATTCGATTCAGCAAGAACCCCATAAGGGTGAGTGGTTGATGTGTACAGGTGTATGATGACAAGTGTGTTTGATGAACATCATACCTTGGCATTCCTTTTTGTTATTAAAGCTGTTTGCAGTCACTGAGTCAGATTCTTTGTCTTACCTCTGACTCCCTCCTTGTGTGTGTCTGAGTGTGTGTGTGTGTGTGTGTGTGTGTGTGTGTGTGTTGTAATATATATATCATACGTTGGCCTTCCTGTTTGTCATTTCAGTTGTTTGCAGTCAGATTCTTTCTCTCACTCTGACTCCCTGTGTGTGTGTGTGTGTGTGTGTGTGTGTGTGTGTGTGTGTGCGCGCGCGCGCGCACACACACATGCATTTCATTGGCTTTTGTTCAGTCATTTGCGTATGTTCTGTGATTAACACTTGCTCATTTAATGGTTTGTGTTCAGTAACAGGCTTGTAACACTTACCCATTTAATGGCTTTGTGTTCAGCGACAGGCCTGTGTAACACTTGCCCATTTAATGGCTTGTGTTCAGCGACAGGCCTGTGTAACACTTGCCCATTTAATGCTTTGTGTTCAGCGACAGGCCTGTGTAACACTTGCCCATTTAATGGCTTTGTGTTCAGCGACAGGCCTGTGTAACACTTGCCCATTTAATGGCTTGTGTTCAGCGACAGGCCTGTGTAACACTTGCCCATTTAATGGCTTTGTGTTCAGCGACAGGCCTGTGTAACACTTGCCCATTTAATGGCTTGTGTTCAGCGACAGGCCTGTGTAACACTTGCCCATTTAATGGCTTTGTGTTCAGCGACAGGCCTGTGTCAGTATCCTCTGACTTTTGTGTTTATTTGCTTCGATATTCATTCCCTGATTTGTGTTTATTTACTGACCGTCTTCATTAATTAGCCAGTTTTCATCCATTGAGTTGTATTCATTCCCTGTCCATTGTTCACTCCCTGTCCTGTGTTCATTCCCTGACCTGTGTTCATTCCCTGTCCATTGTTCGTTCCTGTCCATTGTTCATTCTCTGTCCATTGTTCATTTTCTGTCCTGTGTTCATTCCCTCTCCATTGTTCATTCCATGTCCATTGTTCATTCCCTGTCCATTGCTCTTCCCCTGTTCATTGTTATTGCCTGTCCTGTGTTCATGCCCTGCCCTGTGTTCATTTCCTGTCCATTGTTAATTGCCTGTCCAGTGTTAATTCCCTGTTCTGTGTTCAATGTTTTGTCCTGTGTTCATTCCCTGTCTTGTGTGTTCATTCCCTGTCCTGTGTTCATTCCCTGTTCTGTTCCCTGTCCTGTGTTCTTTCCCTGTCCTGTGTTAATTGTCCTCAGTTTATTCTCTGTCCTGTGTTCATTTCATAACTTGTGTTCATTCCCTGTCCTGTTCCCTGTCCTGTGTTAATTCCCAACTATTCCATGTCCTGTTTCAATCCATATGTCGTGTTCATTCCCTGTCCTGTGTTTCATTCCAAACATGTGTTAATTCCTTATCCTCTGTTTATTCCCTCTCCTGTGTTGTGTTCATATCTCAGATCTCAAGTTCATTCCCTGTGTTCATTCCCTGTCCTGTTCCCTGTCCTGTGTTCATTCCCTGCCCTGTGTTCATTCCCTGTCCTGTGTTCATTCCCTGACCTTTGGTCACATGTTATGTGTTCATTGTTCTGTTAACTGTTCGTGTGTTCATTCATGTCCTGTGTTGTTCCCTGTCCTTGTTCATTCTCTGAACTTCGTTTATGTTATGTGTTCACTGTTTTGTTATGTGTTTCCTCTGTTCTGTGTTCATTCCCTGTCCTGTGTTCATTCCCTGACCTTTGTTCATTCACATGTTATGTGTTCACTGTTTTGTTATGTGTTATCCTCTGTTCTATGTTCATTCCCTGACTTATGTTCATTCCCTACCTGTGTTCATTCTCTGACCTTTGTTTATTCACATGTTAAATGTTCACCATTTTGTTATGTGTTATCCTCTGTTTTGTGTTCATTCCCTGACCTGTGTTCATTCCCTGACCTTTGTTCATTCACTGACCTTTGTTCACATGTTATGTGTTAACTGTTTTGCTGTGTGTTAGATTCTGACCTATGTTCATTCCTTGACCTGTGTTCATTCCCTGACCGATGTTCATTCCCTGACCTATGTTCATTCCCTGACCTGTGTTCATTCACCGACCACTAGTCTGTTTTCTGACCTTTGTTTATTCACATGTTATGTGTTCACTGTCTTGTTATGCATTATCTCCTCTGCTCTGTGTTCATTCCCTGATCTGTGTTCATCCACTAACCTTTGTTCATTCCCTGACCTGTGTTCATTCACTGTCCTGTGTTCATTCCTTTTGTTCATTCCCTGACCTCTGTTCATTCACTGTCCTGTGTTCATTCCCTGACCTGTATTCATTCTCTCACCTTTGTTCAGTTGCTGACCTGTTTTTCTTCACATGTTACATGTTCACTGTTTTGTTATGTGTTATCCTATGTCCTGTGTTTATTCCCTGACCTTTGTTTATTCACATGTTATGTGTTCACTGTTTTGTTATGTGTTATCCTCTGTCCTGTGTTCATTCACTGACCTTCGTTTATTCACATGTTATGTGTTCACTGATTTGTTATGTGTTATCCTCTGTTCTGTGTTCATTCCCTGACCTGTGTTCATTCCCTGACCTTGGTTAGTCAATGTTAAATGTTCACTAATTTTGTTATGTGTTATCCTCTGTTTGTGTGTTCATTCCCTGACCTTTGTTTATTCACTGACCTTTGCTTATTCACATGTTATGTGTTCACTATTTTGTTATGGGTTATCCTATGTCCTGTGTTTATTCCCTGACCTTTGTACTGACCTTTGTTTATTCATATGTTAAATGTTCGCTGATTTGTTATGTGTTATCCTCTGTTTTGTGTTCATTCCCTGACCTGTGTTCATTCTCTGCCCTGTGTTCGGTCCCTGCCCTGTGTTGATTCCTTGACCTATGTTAATTAACTGACCTATTTCCATTCTTTGGCCTGTGTTTATTGTCTGTCCTGTGTTCAGTATGTGACCTGGGTTCATTGACTAGCTTTGTTCATTTCCTGACCTGTGATGTTCATTCCTTGGGCTGCGTTCATTTCCTGACAGTGTTAATTCATTCACTGCTGTCTGTTTATTCACTGAGCTGTGTTCATTCCCTGATCTATGTTTATTCCCTGGCCTGTGTTCATCCCCTGATCTGTGTTTATTAACTGACCTGTGTTCATTCCCTGATCTGTGTTTATTAACTGACATGTATTCATTTCCTGATCTGTGTTTATTAACTGACCTGTGTTCATCCCCTGTGTTTATTAACTGATCATCCCCTGATCTGTGTTTATTAACTGACCTGTGTTCATCCCCTGATCTGTGTTTTTAAACTGACCCTGTGTTCATTCCCTGATCTGTGTTTATTAACTAACTTGTATTCCTGATCTGTATTCATTTTATTAACTAACTGACATGTATTCATTTCCTGATCTGTATTCATTCCCTGACCTGTGTTCATTCCCTGATCTGTGTTTATTAACTGACCTGTGTTCATTTCCTGATCTGTGTTTATTAACTGACCTGTGTTCATTTCCTGATCTGTGTTCATTCCCTGACCTGTGTTCATTCCCTGATCTGTGTTCATTCCCTGACCTGTGTTCATCTCCTGATCTGTGTTTATTCACTGACCTGTGTTCATACCCTGATCTATGTTTATTCAGTGACCTGTGTTCATTCCCTGATCTGTGTTTATTCACTGACCTGTGTTCATTCCCTGATCTATGTTTATTCCCTGACCTGTTATGTTTATTCACTGACCTGTGTTCATTCCCTGATCTATGTTTATTCACTGACCTGTGTTCATTCCCTGATCTATGTTTATTCACTGACCTGTGTTCATTCCCTCATCTATGTTTATTCACTGACCTATGTTCATTCCCTGATCTATGTTTATTCACTGACCTGTGTTCATTCCCTGATCTATGTTTATTAACTGACCTGTGTTCATTCCCTGACCTGTGTTCATTCCCTGACCTGTGTTTATTAACTGACCTGTGTTCATTTCCTGATCTGTGTTTATTAACTGACCTGTGTTTATTCCCTGACCTGTGTTTATTCCCTGATCTGTGTTTATCCCTGACCTGTGTTTATTCCCCGATATGTTTATTCACTGACCTGTGTTCATTCCCTGATCTATGTTTATTCCCTAATCTATGTTTATTCCCTGACCTGTGTTCATTCCCTGATCTTGTTTATTCACTGACCTGTGTTCATTCCCTGATCTATGTTTATTCCCTGACCTGTAATGTTTATTCCCTGACCTGTGTTCATTCCCTGATCTATGTTTATTCCCTGACCTGTGTTCATTCCCTGATCTATGTTTTATTCCCTGACCTGTGTTCATTCCCTGATCTATGTTTATTCCCTGACCTGTGTTCATTCCCTGACCTATGTTTATTCCCTGACTTGTGTTCATTCCCTGACCTATGTTTATTCCCTGACCTGTGTTCATTCCCTGACCTATGTTATTCCCTGATCTGTGTTCATTCCATTCCCTGATCTATGTTTATTCCCTGACCTGTTATTTTTATTCCCTGACCTGTGTTAATTCCCTGATCTATGTTTATTCCCTGACCTGTGTTCATTCCCTGACCTATGTTTATTCCCTGATCTGTGTTCATTCCCTGATCTATGTTTATTCCCTGACCTGTTTTCATTCCCTGACCTGTGTTTATTCCCTGACCTATGTTTATTCCCTGACCTGTGTTCATTCCCTGACCTGTGTTTATTCCCTGACCTGTGTTCATTCCCTGACCTATGTTTATTCCCTGACCTGTGTTCCCTGATCTATGTTTCCTTTCCTGATAATCTAGGTGTTTTTCCCACCTGACCTGTAGACTTCCCTGATCTATGTTTATTGATCCTGACCTGTGTTCATTCCCTGACCTATGTTTATTCCCTGACCTGTGTTCATTCCCTGATCTATGTTTATTCCATGGTTGTTTATTCCCTGACCTGTGTTCATTCCCTGAACTGTTTATTCCCTGACCTGTGTTATTCCCTGATCTTTCATTTCAGGTATATTCCCTGACCTGTGTTCATGAGTTGAAAAATGTTTATTCCCTGACCTGTGACTGCAAGTGACCTATGTTTCTTTCCCTGACTGTGAAAGTTGTTCCTCCCTGACCTGTGACATGAGGGATTCCCTGATCTATCTGAAAGGAATTCACTGGCATGTGAGTTCAATGACTGTGTTCCTTTCCTGACTTGTGTTCAGGTATTTCCCACCTACAGCACAATAGACTACGACAGACGGAATGAAGATGTTGATCCTGTCTCTCTGTCTGCAGAATATGAACTGAAAAAGGTGTGGAAAAGATGGATGTCTTTGAGGTTGATTTGCACAGTGAGAGGCTGTTCTGTTCATGATAAGAAAACAAATATGCAACATTTTCATTTCAGGTATATAACTTGAACTTTCATGAGTTGAAAATGTTGTATTAATTTCATGTGACCGCAAGTTATTTTTTTTTTCTTTCCACCTGTTGTGAAAGGTGTTCCTAGCAATGATAAGTGACATGAGGGAGTTCAGTGAGGCTGTTCTGAAAGGAATGATAAGTGGCATGAGGGAGTTCAGTGAGGCTGTTCTGAAAGGAATGATAAGTGACATGAGGGAGTTCAGTGACACTGTTCTGAAAGGAATGATAAGTGGCATGAGGGAGATCAGTGACACTGTTCTGAAAGGAATGATAAGTGGCATGAGGGAGATCAGTGACACTGTTCTGAAAGGAATGATAAGTGGCATGAGGGAGTTCAATGACACTGTTCTGAAAGGAATGATAAGTGGCATGAGGGAGAAGTCAGTGAGGCTGTTCTGAAGGTGTTCTGAAAGGAATGATAAGTGACATGAGGGAGGTCAGTGACACTGTTCTGAAAGGTGTTCCTAGGAATGATAAATGGCATGAGGGAGATCAGTGAGGCTGTTCTGAAAGGAATGATAAGTGGCATGAGGGAAGTTCAGTGACACTGTTCTGAAAGGAATGATAAGTGGCATGAGGGAGATCAGTGAAGCTGTTCTGAAAGGTTCCTAGAAATGATAAGTGGCATGAGGGAGATCAGTGACACTGTTCTGAAAGGAAATGATAAGTGGCATGAGGGAGATCAGTGACACTGTTCTGAAAGGTTCCTAGAAATGATAAGTGGCATGAGGGAGGTCAGTGGAGGCTGTTCTGAAACTGTTCTGAAAGGAATGATAAGTGGCATGAGGGAGGGTCAATGAGGCTGTTCTGAAAGGTGTTCCTAGAAATGATAAGTGGCATGAGGGAGGTCAGTGAGGCTGTTCTGAAAGCTGTTCTGAAAGGAATGATAAGTGGCATGAGGGAGGTCAGTGAGCTGCTGTTCTGAAAGGAATGATAAGTGACATGAGGGAGTTCAGTGAGGCTGTTCTGAAAGGAATGATAAATGGCATGAGGGAGTTCAGTGAAGCTGTTCTGAAAGGAATGATAAGTGACATGAGAGAGTGCAGTGAAGCTGTTCTGAAAGCTGTTCTAGAAGAAATGATAAGTGGCATGAGGGAGGTCAGTGAGGCTGTTTTTGAAAAGTGTTCCTGAAATGATAAATGGCATGAGGGAGTTCAGTGAGGCTGTTCTGAAAGGAATGATAAGTGGCATGAGGGAGGTCAGTGACACTGTTCTGAAAGGATGATAAATGGCATGAGGGAGGTCAGTGACACTGTTCTGAAAGGGACTGAGAAAAGAAAAGGATACTTTTGAAATGCGAATCCCATTGGTTATAGTTGGATTTTTAAAGTGAGCCATGTAGTTTGGTTGAAATTACTACTCAAAGAAATCTGTGAAGGAATTAAACTTTTTTTTTTTTGCTTTTAAGTTTAAGAGTGCAGTAGAACTGAGGGAGATGGGGTTCAAAATAAGGTGAAAAAGATGGGGCATTGAAAAGAGAAACACTAACAGAGTGAGAGAAGGACAGATCAAAGAGAACAAGGGGGCAAGGGGAGTGGGGGAGGGGGAGGGGATTAGGGAGGAGAGGTGGAGGGCCAATGAGAAAAGTCTGTGAGAAATGAAGATGGATCATTATGGAGAACTGAAAAAGTTGTCAGGTGCCTGGATGAGCTGTTACACTACGGTATCCTGTTTCGGTCACTGACAGTAAAGAATCATCACTCCAGTGAAGGCTCTCTCCATCATTTTTTTTTTTCACTATTCTGTGTATCATGAACAGAAAACCCATGTTTTGCAAGAGTGAAGCCACAACAATATTCACTGGAAAATCTTTTACGTTTGTTTTGAAACCTTCCTGTGTGAGAGAAAAGATGCAACCATTGTCTTGACACTGCTGACTGGATTATTTGTTGCTAGGGTGGTCAAAGGAAGTATGGACATAACCTCTGACAGATTGACAGCAAGTTTTTATGAGCAACTGTTTAGCAAGGATTTTTCTTTCGTATTGAGTTTTATGGTATGGGTTTTTATGACAAGTTGATTAGCATAGGCAAGATGTACACAGAAAGGGAAGAAAAGAAAGACAAGGTGTGTGTCACAACCAATCCCTGGAGGTCGACCCTGACAGGATCGGTCTAAAAGAGAGTGAAGGGAGTGACTGACCTCATACGCTCCGCAAGAGATCACACAGGAAAGATTACAACACACCATTTATTCACACCAACATACACATAGTAGTCACAAAAGCATTTCAAACACACATAACATACACATAGTCACAAAATAAGCATTTCAACACACATAACACACACATAGTCATTTGTTCCACACATTCATTTGTCCTTCCCGTTGTCCTCCACCCTTACCTCCCCAAAGTTCACCAGGAGTATCATGTTCCATCAGGAGTCCCAACCCGGGTCTGTTCTGAATAGTCTTTCGGTGCTGGCACCCACACCACTTCCCCAGTAGCACGACACAGAGTTAACCACACTTGCTTAGCTGTCACATGGGCTGCATGAAGTCTGAAAACACAGCGTGGAACACATCCCGTCGGGCGAGGAGGTAGTCATCAAAGGTCCCGGACAGGGGTAGGACCATCTGGTGAAGAACGTGTGCTCATACACTGCGGGCTCAACATCAGCTGCGGACTCAAGGACATCAGCCCCGGTACAGCCAGCAGGAGGAGAAAAGAGAAAGGAAAGGAACAGGAAAGGGGTACTAGAACCCCGCAGTCAGTATGGTATGAAACATGCTGCTAAATCCTAACAGCCACCCAGCCACCCGTATGAAGGGCGAGGGGCGGTGTTTGCTGAATACATTAGTAGCACCAGCTCAACACAGACCTGAGCGTAAAACGGTAAACCAAACAAATGAGGAATGTTCGCTAAAGTTCCTCTCACTCGAGGTGGGCAAGAAATGACATCGAATTAACAGGTTGAAGAAAAGAATAGTAATTCATACATCCCATCCCCTCCTTCACTCACATTCAATGACTACAACACATTTTCCTTTCTTAAGATTTTAACTGAAAAGTACAGCAATCCGTGATTTACAATTGCCACCACATTTACAAATGATCATAATTCAATGGCACGATTATCCCTACATTTATAGTAAACTTCAAAATAATCACA